>JANUFT010000003.1:11222667-11292667 GCA_037127435.1 Epinephelus malabaricus
TAAGTTTTTTAAATCCGTCTGAATACAAGCAATTTAGTTTTGAAAATGATATTGACTCTGAGGCAAATCTTTATGATCATGAACTAAATTCTAAGTATTATTCTGAGAGCCAGTTTAGAAATCTTAATTTGCAGGGATTTTCAATCATACACTTTAATAGCAGAAGCCTTTATAAAAATTTTGATCAAATTAAAGACTATTTGAAGTCATTAAAACATTCATTTCAAGTTATTGCTATAAATGAAACATGGTTAACAAATGAAAAAGGTGCTGATCTTCTGCTAGAAGGGTATGATATTTATTTTGGAAATCGGATAAATAAAAGGGGTGGTGGTGTGGCATTTTACATCCAAAAAAATGTTCAATGTAAGGTAATTGATTGCACAATTGTCGATGATATCATGGAGAGTTTAACAATTGAAATACATTCTACTCAGTTTAAGAGTATATTCTTGAGTTGTATATACAGAACACCTGGTTCATGCATAGATAATTTTACAAATACCTTAGCTGATATTTTGGGGAAAATAAGTGGTAAGAAAAACGTTTTTGTTTGTGGAGACTTTAATATTGATTTGTTGAAATGGAATGAACATAAATTATCAACTGACTTTTGTAATACGATGTTTAGTTTTGGGCTTTGGCCCCTTATTGACAAACCAACTAGAATAACTCAGGAAAGTGCTGCACTTATTAATAACATGTTTACAAATGTTCATGAAAAGTTAACAAGTGGTTTGCTTTTAAGTGATATTAGTGATCACCTTCCTATTTTTGTAAATTTAGATAATCATAATGTTAATAGCTCAGCTAGCCTTAATAAGCCTACTTGTAAATTTGTGAGAATAAGGACACCAGAAAGAACTGAGGCATTAAAGTTGGACCTTGCAAACTACAACTGGGATGAAGTATATGTTGATGATCCGAACCAGATGTATTCAATGAAAAAAATAAATTACTGAGTGATCATCAGTATGGATTTAGAAAAATAGAACTACTACTTATGCAGTAATGGAAATGGTTGAGGATATAACACAAGCAGTTGAAAATAATACATTTTCTATTGGTATTTTGATTGATTTACAGAAGGCTTTTGACACAACTGATCACAGTAAATTCTTGCAAAAGCTGTACAATTATGGAATGAGAGGCATTGCTCATTTTTGGTTAAAAAGCTATTTGGAAAATAGAAAACAGTGCGTGCAAATACATGAGACTGTACCAGGATTTAAGGAGGTCACTTGTGGGGTACCGCAGGGTTCAGTGATTGGTCCACAATTATTTTTACTTTATATCAGTGACATTTGTAAGGTTACAGATCTATTAAAATTTGTAATTTTTGCAGATGATACAAATTTATTTTGCCCTGGAAAACATTTAAAGGAACTTTTGTTTGCTGTAGAGAGGGAACTTGAGATTTTAAAATGTTGGTTTGATAATAAATAAATTGTCTCTTAATATAAAGAAAACTAAATTTATAGTTTTTGGAAATAAAACAAAAAGAGATGGGGACATTGAGTTAAAGATTTGTAATGATAAAATTGAAAGAGTTTTGAGACTAAGTTCCTCGGGGTAGTGACAGATGATAAATTAACGTGGAGACAACATATTGATTATAAAAAAATTAAAATATCAAAATCAATAGCAATCCTGTATAAATCTAAGGATATCCTAAATTATAAATGCTTGTATATTATTTATTGTTCACTTATACTTCCATATATGTCGTACTGTGTAGAACTGTGGGGATCAACTTTTAAAACAGCTATCAACTCAATAATTGTGTTACAAAAACGAGCTATTCGTCTTTTCAGTAAGGCTGGTTATTATGATCACACAAATCCATTGTTCATGAAGTCACATGTTTTGAAATTCAGTGATTTGGTTTATTTTAAAATAATGCAAATAATGTACAGAGTAAAAACAAAGTCACTGCCGGATACAGTACAAAGATTCTTTTCTGTGCGGCAGGGGAAATATGGTTTAAGAGATGTTTCTAAGTTTACTGTCCCAAAAGCTAAGAAGGGAATTAAAAGAAGATGTGTTTCTGTTGTTGGGGTTAGATTTTGGAATGATGCTGACTTAAATTTACGAATGTGTAACTCATTGTTGATTTTTAAACAAATGCTTGTTAAGGCTTTTTTTGAGAGTTATAAATTGGAATAGTTTTTTTCTTTTTTCTTATAAATGATGTTTCATGGGTAGCTTAATTTAGGATTTATGTAGGGTGGGCAAATATAAGCATTATGCTTCAGCCTATACCTTTTCAGTCATTACCATCATATATTAATTAGCATTTTTTGTGTTACCTAGAATGTTTATATTTATGATAATTATTGTTGTTATTGTGAAAATCTGTGAATGTTCCTATGTTGTATGCAATGATGATGACTGAATAAAACATACTACTACTACTACTACTACTATATACATACATTGTACCACATATTACATATGTAATACACTATAAAGTATGCTGCAATAGATCTACATATCCGTTTTATAATTGTTTATAATCTTGTATTTATAAATATATTTGCACTTTTTTAGTGTATTAGACATTTTCATTCCTTTTTTGAGATTGTTCCACAGATTAACTCCTTTTACTGAGATACATCTCTGTTTTACATTTGTTCTTGTCTTTGTTTTCCTAAACATGCATGTTCCTCTCAATTCATAGTGACAAACTCTATGTTGGAAGAGCCTCTGAATACAGTCGGAGAGCATTTGATTATTTATCTTAAATATAAGTTGTGCGGCTTTGAAGTCCACCAACTTATAAAATTTGAGTGCATGCAAGTTAATAAATAAGTTATTTGGGTAACACTTCATAAGTCAGCCCGCGTTTTAGAGCGTACCTCTCGCCCACTTTCCCAGGAGTTAGCGTATAACTCCCGGGAACTTACATGTACTTTCCCGGGAATTAGAGCATAATTCCTCCCGGTCACTTACCACATACTTTCCAGGAAGTTAGTGTATAACGACGCGGTCACTTACCACATACTTCCCCGGGAGTTAGAGTATCCCTCGCGGTCATTTACCACATACTTCCCTGGGAGTTAGAGTATCTCTCGCGGTCACTTAGCACATACGTTCCCAGGAGAGTATAGCTCGTCACTTATGTAATTTCCCGGAACTTTAATTTCCTCATATGAATCTGTATATGTATGAAGTGCAATAAAAACAAATGATTTTGCCCTTTGCTCATGGCAGTTGATTCAGTCACTTTTATGTAGCATATGTGTCATCAGGCATGTGTAGCATATGTGTCATCAGGCAATTTCACCCCTCATAGTTAAGTTGAAAAATGTTAAACAAATGGTTAAAAACATTAACTTTGTAGTCCAAAAGGAAATACGTAGTATTTGTAATTGATTAATAAGCTTAATAATCACAAGTTATGGATTAAAAGGCTAATAATTCATGATGTGAAATGTAAAGACAGGATAAAGTATTCCATGCTGAGAAAAACTGTACAGTTAAAAGTTATTCATCTGCTCACTTTGTGTTACTGTGATGTATTTATGTGATATTGATTATGGCCATAAAATAACTGAAGTTCATTCATTCATTCATTCATTCATCTTCTAACCGCTTCATCCTCTTGAGGGTCGCGGGGGGGCTGAAGCCTATCCCAGCTGACATCGGGCGAGAGGCAGGGTACACCCTGCCTCTCGTCCACACCTGGACAGATCGCCAGTCTATCGCAGGGCTGACGTGGAGACAAACAACCATTCACACTCACATTCACACCTATGGGCAATTTAGAGTTATCAATTAACCTAGTCCCCAATCTGCATGTCTTTGGACTGTGGGAGGAAGCCGGAGTGCCCGGAGAGAACCCACGCTGACACGGGGAGAACATGCAAACTCCGCACAGAAGGGCTCCCACGCCCGGGATCGAACCGGCAACCCTCTTGCTGTGAGGCGAGAGTGCTAACCACCACACCACCATGCCGCCCCAGAACTGAAGTTGATGATGCAAAATAGTAATAGCTCTGTTTCTACACAGGTGAGGTTTTTCAGATCCTATGGAAAATTACGTGTGGATTTGAGATTCTACCTGACGAAAGAGATGGCGAGCCATCCATGAACCTGATCTCTGCCTTGACCCAAGGAGTTGGATCAAGATCACCTATTATCCACAGGAGCCCATCCATTCTTCTATCTCCATCACTTGAGTGTCACACTGTGTGGTAGTACTATCACGACGACCTTTTCCACTTGACTTGTGACTTAAAAAGTGCATTTGTCACAATAAAGGATTAAAACTAAACTGAACAGTTTATAACAGAAGGAACAAAACTGGACTTGAATAAGACAACCAGTGGAACTCTGTTATTTTTTGTCAGGGACACTTTGATTTGTCTTTGTATTACTTTCTGGTAATATTGTTACCTTGTGAAGCATTGAACTAACTGTTTTTAAAGGGTTAACATCTGAGTGCCAAGCTACAGACTAAGGATGGGCAAACAGTGCAAACTTCATAATCCAGCCTGGTCTCTTTTGTTAGTATATACTTAGGTGGAAAGTACTGGCTAGTTTCCCTGTAAGTTTTGGGGAAATAACCTAGTACTTTCAGACTAAGGACAGGCATACAGTGCAAACTTCATAATCCAGCCCGGTCTCTTTTGTTAGTATATACTTAGGTGGAAAGTACTGCCTAGTTTCCCTGTAAGTTTTGGGGAAATTACCTAGTACTTTCAGACTAAGGCCAGGCAAACAGTGCAAACTTCATAACCCAGCCCGGTCTCTTTTGTTAGTATTTACTTAGGTGGACAGTACTGGCTAGTTTCCCTGTAGATTTGGTGAAAGTACACTGTAGATGTGAGAACAGCACCTACCATGTGGTTTCTGTGTAATTAAATAATAAAAATATTTTATAACTTTTCATGACTCATTATTGTGTATTTTAAGATATATGTAGGCTATATTATTACATGAATGTATTGTTTGTGTTTCGTCCTCGGATGGCACTACAAGACTTCCATAGATGTGCACTTGAGAGAGGTAAGTTTGCTTTGTACTCCAGCCTGCCCATTAATTAGGCAATTCGCAGACTATAGACCCATTTCTTGACATATTCATATTCAAACTAATTTAATGAAATGTAAAAAAAACCCATAAATGTTAAAACCCTGGAGTGTGGGTGAAATTGCCTGATGACACATAGGCTACATAAAAGTGACTGAATCAACTGTTATTAGTTATTTGTTGGTTGACAGTAATCAGCTCTGTTTATTATCCTTATTGCCCTCTTCTGTAAAATGAAAACTGGGTTTGAAATAGTTTTGTGTGTGTGTCCCCAGACCTCCACACAGTAGGTAATGAAAGGAACTAGGAAACAGTTATACAGCATATGTAATGAGTTTTGGTTTTGGTCCTTTCTTTCATGTAATATTCCAATAGATTTTGATAATTTTGATTTAACATGGTTTGCATGTGGCTTCCAGCACAACTTATGGTCAATAATGACTCCCATTATCAATATTGATTTGTACATGATTATTAATTTTACAGTATGCAAAGAATATAAATTTAGTTTTATTTAGGTTTAATGATAATTTGTTAATGTCAAACCATAGATTAGTTAATTCTACTGTAATCAGAAGCTCCTTCAAATCTTTTCCAGTACATAGCAAGGTGGTATCATCCGCAAATAGTACACAGTTTAAGACCTTTGATACATTAGAGATATCATTTATGTACAGAATGAAGAGTTTAGGGCCCAGGACTGATCCCTGTGAGACCCCGCACATTACTCTATTTATTTGTACAAATTGTTGTCTATTGGCTAGATAGTCATTTAGCCATAAATGTTTTTTCCCCTCTAATGTCATATCTTTCTAATTTTCTCGTGAGTAATTTATGGTCAGTGGTGTCAAAAGCCTTTTCGAGATCAATGAAGATCACAACTGTGTATTCTTTATTTTCAATAGCTGTTGTTATTTGTTCCGTTAAATCACATATGTCAAAGTCAAGGCCCGCGGGCCAGATCCGGCCCGCGAATGAATTATCTATGGCCCCCGGGATGATATTTAATTACTATTGAAACTGGCCCGCAGGCCGCAGCCGCCCGCTGGTGTTTTGCACGCACCAACACTACATTCCCCACAATGCAACGGTAGCCCGCGAACTCACTGCAGCGCAGCAAGCGGGCCTCGGCTTCATTATTCATCAGCAGTCAGAGCAGATGTCAACTTTCAGCTACCCCCTCCCCAAAAATGGCTAAACGGAAGGTGGACGCTGAGAACAGGGGGTTTCAAGCCAGGTGGGAGGCAGAGTACATGTTCACGGAGGTAAAAGGCAAACCCGTGTGTCTTCTGTGTGGAGAAAGTTTGGCTGTAATGAAAGAATATAATCTAAGAAGGCACCATGAAATGTCTCAGAAACACAAAGACAAAGACAAGAATATGAACACGGAACAAAGGCTACAGAAGGTGGAAGAATTAAAACGAGGTCTTAAGTCCCGGCAGGCTCTGTTCACAAAAGCCAAATCACAAAGCGAGGCTGCTGTCAAGGCTAGTTTTATTGTGGCAGAAGAGGTCGCAAAATCAGCCCGGCCATTTACAGAGGGAGAGTTTATCAAAAACTGTATGCTTAAAGTTTGTGACGCAGTGTGCCCAGACAAAAGGCAACTATTTTCAAACGTGAGCCTGAGCAGAAACACCGTTGCTGAACGTGTAGACCAGCTTTCCACCAATCTAAAAGAACAGCTTGTGGGAAAGGGAAAAGATTTCATCGCATATTCCCTTGCTGTGGATGAGAGCACCGACACATCGGACATTGCCCAGCTGTCAATTTTCATCCGTGGAGTGGACTCCAGCCTGAGCATAACAGAAGAGTTTTTGGCATTACGTCCTATGCATGGCACAACTACAGGACAAGATCTGTATGAAGAGGTATCCAGATGTGTAAATGAGATGGGGCTGCCTTGGGAAAAACTCGTGGGATTGACAACAGACGGAGCACCCGCGATGTGTGGGCACAGGAGTGGATTGGTGGCAAGGATGCGTGAGAGGATGCGGGAGGAAAACGTCACAGATGAGCTGACAGCTTATCACTGCATCATACACCAGGAGTCGTTGTGTGGCAAAGCCTTGAAAATGGAACATGTAATGAGCACCATAACGCGAGCAGTTAACTTCATCAGAGCCAAAGGTTTAAATCACCGCCAGTTCAAGGCATTTCTGGGCGAATTAGATACAGAGTATGGTGACTTGCCCTATCACACAGAGGTGCGATGGCTAAGCCAGGGAAAGGTGCTGCAAAGATGTTTCGAGCTGCGTGAGGAGATTTGTCTGTTCATGGAAAGCAAAGGGAAAGACACAACAGAGCTCCGAGATGAAACGTTCCTGTGTGAAATGGCGTTTCTGTGCGACATCACGAGCCATCTGAATGTGATGAACCTGCAGCTGCAGGGACGAGGGCGTGTCATCTCTGATATGTACAGTACAGTGAAGGCGTTTAAGTTGAGTCTGTGGGAGACGCAGATGCGGAAAGAAAACTTGAGCCACTTTCCCAGCTGCCAGACCATGAAAGAGAAGCTCTCTACCGCTGTGTTCCCGAGTGCACAGTTTGCTGATAAACTCAACATACTTGCCGCCGACTTCCGACGCCGATTTGCTGACTTTGAAGCCCAAAAAAGCATGTTTGAACTGCTCAGCAATCCTTTTGCAGTTGACATGGAAAGCGCACCACCAAACCTACAAATGGAGTTGATTGAGCTCCAGTGCAATGACACACTGAAGGGAAAATATGAGA
This sequence comes from Epinephelus malabaricus, assembly GCA_037127435.1. Taxonomy (NCBI): domain Eukaryota; kingdom Metazoa; phylum Chordata; class Actinopteri; order Perciformes; family Serranidae; genus Epinephelus; species Epinephelus malabaricus. Next base: position 11,230,432 of record JANUFT010000003.1, read on the forward strand.
GAGTGGGTGCTGCTGAGTTTGCACGTTTCATCCCCGACACAATGCCCCAGCTGCGTATCCAAGCTGCTCAGACGCTCTCTATGTTTGGCAGCACATACCTGTGTGAACAACTGTTCTCTTTGATGAAGCTAAACAAAACATCACACAGGAGCCATCTTACTGATGAACACCTTCACTCAATCCTGAGGATTTCCTCAGCTCAGAGCCTGACCCCGAACTTTGATGAACTTGTACAAAAGATGAGACACCACCAAGTATCAGGCTCAGCCTCAGACAAGTGAGCATCACAGAGCATTAACGTATTTTCAGTTTTTAATTCAGTTAAATTTTTACATTTGTTTCTATAAGACATTTTTCTTTGAAGGAAGTATTGTTTTGTCTGTGTGCCATAGATTTTTGTATTTTATTTTATTGTATTTTATTTATTTATTTATTTATTTATATTTATTTTTCAGTTGAATGGACTCAGGGAAAATTGCAGATAAGAGCCATGAGAAAGAATACAACTGATTTGATTTATTTTTTTTATTTTCTCATTTTACTATTTGAAAGCAGTGATTGGTAGGATCATAGAGCAGCACAATAATGCATTTTCAGTTTATAATGCATGCAATTTCATTTATGCATTTATCTTGATATTAAGGAACATATTTTGTTTTTGAAGGACACTGACTTTTTTGCTATTTGCCTGTTGAACATGTTTTCCCTTGAAATTACTGACAGAGCCATAAGAAAATATTGCTTTATCCATTTAATGTACAGGACATGTGATTTTTCTTTGAAGGAAGTTCGTTTTTGTCTGTGTGCCTGTTGAAAAATGTTTTCGCTTGAAATTACTGACAGAGCCATAAGAAAATATTGCTTTATTCATTTAATCATTAAATAATATACACTGTGTTAGGTCTTGGTTCAATAGGCTATGTGCAATCATTTCAATATGTTTTAATAAACATTGAACCAGTCCGGCCCCCGGCTTGTAGCAAATTTGTTTTTTTGGCCCTCTGTGATATTTGACTTTGACATCCCTGCGTTAAATCTATCACTGCCATTGCGGTTGATCGATTTGACCTGAATCCATTTTGGTATTTGCTAAAAAGTTTGTGTTTTTCAATGACATTATCTAATCTTGTGACAAACAGTTTTTCTAATATTTTTGAGAACTGAGGAGGGAGTGAAATTGGTCTACTGAACATGTGCTTGTCACTGTTTTCATAAATTGGAATGACTTTGGCTATTTTCATTGAGTTTGTGAAAGTGTCGGTAAGGAATGATTGGTTTCAAATATGTGTGAGTGGTTTAGCAATATATTCTATATTATTTTTTACTAATGCCATATCAATACTGGTGCTATCAGTGGATTTTTTTTTCATAAATTTGCAAACCACATCAACTAGTTCCTTCTCTTTTGTTCAGAAACATGGGGTCTCATTCATGAAAAGTGAGTAAATCTGTGTGTAGATTTACACATAATAGCCTACGTTACTAAAAACCTACTCCGGATTCAGGAACGCCGCGGGAAATTTGAGATTTGATCGTAAACATGCGTGTATGATCATGAATGCCAATCCATCATAAAGTGAAAGTGACAGCGTGCTCCCGGTAATCAATCAATTCAATCAATCAATCAATTTTATTTATAAAGCCCAATATCACAAATCACAATTTGCCTCACAGGGCTTTACAGCATACAACATCCCTCTGTGCTTTGGACCCTCACAGCGGATAAAGAGAAACACCCAAAAAAAAAACCCTTTAATGGGGGAAAAAAACGGTAGAAACCTCAGGAAGAGCAACTGAGGCGTCCCTCTTCCAGGACGGACAGATGTGCAACAGATATCGTACAGAACAGATCAGCATAATAAATTAACAGTAATCTGTATGACACAATGAGACAGAAAGAGAGAGAGAGAGAGAGAGAGAGAGAGAGAGAGAGATGCAGGACAGATGGTAATGACAGTAGCTTACACCAACATTAATGAAAGTAATAATATTATCGTTATAGTTCTGGCTACTGTGGTACAATATGTTGAAAGTATATATTAGTATCTGGCAGTATACATGTGTGATAATAATCATATGTGTATAATAACAGTAGTAGTATGACTAATGACTAATGATGGCAGCAGCAGCAGGAGGCATCTGGCAGGACCACGGCAGAAGCACAACCACACATGTCACGCTATCCAGGCACCGCTGCGATATGAGTTATCTGAGAGACAGTGGAGCACAAAGGCTCCGGAGAAGAAGCTGAGTTAGTGACATCCAGAATGGCCGAGTTAGCCAGATGCAGTAATAGGATATGAGAGGGAGAGAGAGAGAGAGAGAGAGAGAGAGAGAGAAGGTGCCCGGAGTATTATAGGGGGTCCTCCGGCAGACTAGGCCTAAGTCAGTCTAACTAGGGGCGGGTACAAGGCAAGCCTGAGCCGGCCCTAACTATAAGCTTTATCAAAGAGGAAAGTCTTAAGTCTAGTCTTAAATGTGGAGACGGTGTCTGCCTCCTGGACCGTAACAGGAAGATGATTCCACAGGAGAGGAGCCTGATAGCTGAAGGCTCTGGCTCCTGATCTACTTTTGGAGACTTTAGGGACCACGAGTAACCCTGCGTTCTCAGAGCGCAGTGTTCTGGTGGGATAATAAGGCACTATGAGCTCTCGAAGATATGACGGAGGTTGACCATTTAGAGCTTTATAAGTTAACAGTAGGATTTTAAATTCAATTCTGGATTTTACAGGGAGCCACTCCAGAGAAGCTAAAACAGGAGAAATATGATCTCATTTCTTAGTTCCTGTTAGTACACGTGCTGCTGTCAGGATAGGCCTAATTTTCACAATATTACGCAGATGAAAAAATGCAGTCCGTGAGGTTTGTTTTAAATGAGAATTAAAAGACAAATCTTGATCAAATGTTACTCCGAGGTTTCTTACAGTAGTGCTAGAGGCCAGAGCAATGCCATCTAGAAAAACTATGTCATCAGATAAAGAGTCACTGAGTTGTTTGGGGCCAAGAACAATAATTTCAGTTTTGTCTGAATTTAACATCAGGAAATTGGTGCTCATCCAGGTTTTTATGTCTTTAAGGCAGTTATGGAGTTTAGTTAATTGATTACTTCCTTCTGGCTTCATCGATAAATACAACTGTGTATCATCCGCATAACAATGGAAATTTATAGAGTGATTTCTAATGATGCTGCCTAAAGGAATCATATATAGAATAAATAGGATTGGTCCAAGCACAGAACCTTGCGGAACTCCAAAACAAACTAATCAGCAATTAGCATAAATCCCCGCCCATGAATAGTCAATGACCACCATATAAGCAGGTGTAGGTGCATCCAGTCGATCTGTCAGTCATGGCGCAAAGAAAGAAAGAAAGAGAAAGAAAAAAGAATTTTTCCGAAGCAGAGATCAAAATAATTTTGGGTAAGTGGATTTAAGAAAAAAACATTTTATTTTCTTCAGTTAGTAGTGGTGTGACAGGGACAGGCAAAGCGAAGGCCTGGAGGGAGGTAACAGATGCTGTTAATGTTGTCTCCGTGGTACAAAGAACCATGTCAGAGGTGAAGTGTAAATGGTTTGATAAGAAACTGGAGGCAAAGAAACGCATAAGCACAAACAAAAATACAGCGGTCACCAAACAAACAGAAGATTTATTTGTGGGGTTTTGAATGAAGTGGGAACAGGAAACCAGAGATGTTCTGTGTGTAATGGATAAACTCTAAATCAGTAATGGCTGTCAGAATGTAGAGCTATTTAACATTTATTTTAACGAATGATATGGATAACATATAGCCTACAGCAGTTTTGTATGCATTGTCTTCAAATTATTCGAATCTTAATAGCCTAAAGCTCTGTTTTATACAACATAAATTAAACATTTTTCAAATCAGATTTATTCATTCAAATGATCAAAAAGCCACAAAAAAAAAGTGTTATCTCAAATAATTCTTTCAGCTGGCGCGTGCTCCTTTCGTGGCTCCACCACCTGCTGCTCCTGCTGCCCCTGCTGAACCCAGGCACCGAGGCTGAAGAGGCTGAGATCCGGCTGTCCTTAGGGATATTTTTATTATCATCATTCAACATATAGAAAGAACGAGTAATCTATTGAGTCGATTTACATAGATAATTCACAATCATGAACCTAATCTGGATCTTAAACCTGCTAATTGCCAACTAATTTAACTAAATGTGTTATATTTTTAATATTTTGTCATGTTTAGATTACGTGTTTCAAAGGCATCTGTGTATTGTGTACATAACAGAGCGCAATACGAGTTAAAATTGTAATTTCCAATAGTGACAAGCAATATTTATGTGCTTTACTAAATTTACACAAGCACTACAAGTGGTCAGGAGCAAGAGTAGATTTTGTTAGTAGCTACGAAAAGATCGGAGCTACTAAAATATTGATGAATACGGACATGCACGTAAATTTCCATCTGCGTACAGTTTACACACAAATTCCTTCTTCTCACGTTTCATGAATGAGACCCATGGTGTTTGGGTTTCTGGGGATTATGTCCTCCTCTACCCCATCCTTTTGTATTGGATTAACAATATTTTTTGCTAAATTGTATCCTACATTTACAAAATAATCATTAAATTAATTTGCTGTTTCTTTAGATTTAGTTATGAAAATAGAAAAGCAATTTAACTATATGTAAAGCAGTCTAACAAGATGATGCTTTGACAGTAAGGGTGATCAATGCTGTGCTGTGAGTATGACTTTACCCAAATTTATTGGATTCAAATACAGCAACTATAGATCCTACCACTGTGAAATGAATAATGGCACTGTGCCAGAGAGGTCTTGTCTTTGCTTCATTAAAACTAAATAACTATTTCACAAATAAAGAGGTATTTATTCAGACCTGCCCTTTTCATTGCAATACTGATGTGTTAAAATGTCAGCTGTCTTAAAATGTAGCTGGTTGAGTTGCAGCTAATTTAAATATTCTGGGTCATTTTAAGACCCTGCACACATACGGTACACGCCCACAGGTGCTCTGACTGCAAGACCACCTGTGGAGTTGGATTGCATAGAATCCACTATAATTCTGCACAAAATGTACTTGACTTTTAATATCAAATTTGAAAACATTTCAATGTACAGTTTTGGAGGTCATGAATAAATTGGACACTAAATAAATTATTCAGTGACCCTGACTATAATTATATAAAATCTGAAATTATTCTACTGTACAATTTTGGAGAATATTAATATCCAACATCAAAATGCACTGCAGCACTTTCTTATATATTAATCTTTCCTTGATAGGTTTGCTGAAAATTTAAGTGCAGTCCTGTTCTGAATGATACTCACTATGGCCTTATATGGCCTTATATGCACATCTGTCAGTGAACATGAACTGGATGAATGGAGCTATTGGACTTGTTCTAAATGTGTCTCCTTATTTTCTTATCATGATACTGATGATGACGGTCTGATTGCTGATATTAATCATGATTACAGGAAGACAACTGCTTTAGACCATAGGGTTTTCAATCCTTTTGAATTGAGCCCACAGAGTGACACTACATTTATGGAGCTTTTTGATCCTGTTTTAAATTTTTTTAGCTTTCTAATTCCAGAGTCTCTATCCTGTGACTATTTTAATATTAATAAGTTAAATAGTCTACTACTTGAAATGCCAAAGCCCCATTCAAAGATGTTCTCCACTTTTCATCTAAATATCCGCAGTCTCTCCAGGAATTATGATCCACTTTGTCAATTTTTGTCTTCATTTAATCATGAATTTTCAGTGATAGCATTTACAGAAACTTGGTTAACTGATGAGTCTACATCTCTCTATAGCATCCCAAATTATCATGCTCTCCATCATTGTAGAAAGGCTAGAACTGGTGGAGGTGTATCTATATATTTACATGACGAACTTCATTATAATCATAGAGATGATCTTACTTTTAACTCTGTCTGTAATGATGTTGAATCTCTGTTTCTTGAAATTCCCTCCTATGATATTTTTGATGGTAAAAGTGTTATCATTGGTTGCATTTATAAGCCTCCAGACACTAACACTGGACATTTTAATTCTGGTCTTGCTTGTGTCTTGGATAAAATTAACCAAGAAGGCAAAGTATGTTTCCTCTTAGGTGACTTCAACATTAATCTGTTTAATAGTGAGTCTCATTCACTCACTGCGGACTTTTTGAATATATTGTATGCAAATTCCCTATATCCCTTAATCACTAAACCTACTAGGATAACTTCTTCATCTGCAACCCTTATTGATAACATATTTACCAACTCTCTTAGTAATGTGTGGAGGTCTGGTGTCTTTTACTGTGATATTTCTGACCATTTCCCAGTGTTTCATTTTACTACAACTCCCATAGGCAAAGAACAGGAAACAGTGAAATCCCCAAGGTTCAAAGTATTCAACAAAAGAAACATTGACCTATTTGGGAAGCTGATTGATGATGTCCCATGGAATAATGTATATATGCATGATGATGTTGAATTTGCATATCAGTCATTTATAGCGTCTTTTAACTCTGTATTTAACAGGTGTTTTCCTCTGGTCAATAAGCATATAAAAAAGTAGCTACATTCAGTAAACCCTGGTTCACTCCAGGTCTCCACAAGTCAGCATTAACAAAGAAAAAGTTATATAGGAAATTTATCACAAATCCATCTCCTTTGAATGTTGTGAATTATAAGAAGTATAGAAATAAATATAATCATTTAATTAGAATTGCAAATAAAAAATATTTCACCAACAAGTTTGATGAGGCTTCAGATAATACTAAAGCAACATGGAGAGTCATCAATCAGCTCTTGAATAGGAAAAAGGCATCAGCCACTCTTCCTCCTCAGTTTGTTGACGAGAATAGTTTATACAGATCCATCTGATATTACATGTGCTTTTAATAATTATTTTGTTAATATTGGCACAGTTCTGTCAAAGAGGATGCATCCTATCACTGGGTCTCCATTTGAGTTCCTGAAAGGTTGTTATCCTTCCCTCCAGAGCTTTGACCCTCCTACTGAGAAGGAAATCATGGACATCATTGTCAGTATGAAGGATTCTGCTGCTGGTTATGATGGTTATGAGGTCAGGTCATGTCTGATTAACAAATCTATTCCCTCATTCATCAGGCCATTGACCTATATATTTGCTAAATCTTTAGAGTCTGGAACAATTCCAAGTGATCTGAAAATTGCCAAAGTGGTTCCTGTGTTTAAATCTGGAGACCGAAGCTCTTTTAATAACTATCGCCTTATCTCTGTCCTTCCATGTTTTTCCAGGATTTTGGAGAAGGTGGTTTACAATAGAATTATGATCCATCTGCAGAAATGGAACATTCTGTATGAACATCAGTATGGATTTAGGAAAAACTATTCTACTGAAATAGCTGTGCTTCAACTGATTGACAAAATTCACACTGCTTTAAATAACAACGAATATGCTTTGGGAGTATTTCTTGATTTATCCAAAGCTTTTGACATGGTTAATCATGATATTTTACTTCAAAAATTGTTACATTATGGTTTTACTGGAATTACTTATACATGGTTTTACAATTATATTCATAATCAACAACAGTTTATTAACATTAATGGATCGACATCTGATAGGGCGACTATAACCTGTGAGGTCCCACAGGGATCTATTTTAGGACCACTCCTATTCCTCATTTACATTAATGATCTGGCTGCAGCATTATCCTCCATGTTTCCTGTACTTTTTGTCGATGATACCAATTTATTTGTCTCACATTCTAATTTTTCTGTACTGATGGCCAAAGCCAACACTGATTTAGAAAGAATTTCCAAATGGTTTCTATTAAACAAATTATCTTTAAATGTTAAAGAAAATCAAATTTTATTGTATTTACTTCAAAAAAACAAAAAATACTTTAGATCTAACTCTTGTCCTTCCATTGGAAACAACTCAATTACCCAGGTTTCATTCACAAGTTTCCTTGGAGTCATAATTGATGAAACGCTAAGCTGGAAGACTCATATTCAGTCTGTTTGCAATAAAATGTCTAGGTCTGTTGGTATAATTGGCAGAATTCAAGGTTTGGTTCATCAAAAGTGTTTATTAATCCTCTATTATAGTTTAATCTATCCGTACCTTATATATTGCAATGTTATTTGGGGAGCTACCTATCCCACTCACCTTCATAAGCTTTATATTTTACAAAAAAAAGTTCTGCAGAATTGCCACTTTCAGCAATAGGATAGAACACTCAGCCCCTCTGTTCAATCAGCTTAATATTTTATCAATTTTTAAAATAAATGTATATCAAACCTGTATATTAATTTACAAAATCTTGCATCCGTCTGCTTCATTTTCCATGCCTTGTAAAGAATTTTTCCAGACTAATAGTGATGTCAGATATAGATAGATCAGATATAGAGGGGCTCAGCTTTGGAACAGTCATATTCAAATTGTATCTTAGTCTACCTCACTCAAGAGTTTCAAATATAGGCTATGGTCCTGTCTGATGAACCAAACTCTTCAAACTGATCACCTTTAACTGTAATTGACCATCCTCTATCCACTGTAAGGATTTGACTGATTTGTCTGAATACAAGTGTGCTTTGGCACGTGCGTATACAGTCGCACACTCCCATGCTCGCTTGAGCATGCAAACACATACACTCATGCACACACACATACACTTATGCTCACAGTTCTATTTGTTGTTGTCTTTGCTTTTTGATTCCATGTTTTTATATTTGTTTGTCTGTTTTTTGCTATGGACTTATTAATATATGTTCTTAATGCTGATATGGTGAGATTCCCTCTATAAGCCTCTCTGGGTTTTTTAAATCTCACCTGCACAATCTGCTTGCTGTATTCTGTCGGTTTTGTTTGCTTGTTTTTCTTTTTTTTTACTGTGCAAAATAAAAATAAAATTAAATTAAAGTTATTCTACTGTTCTGTTTTGGAGAAACTTTATGGGAAAGTCACACACTGAAATCTTTAATCAGCCTGCAGACACCATTTTAAAACATCAGGACAATTTTGGTGACATCAAATTTTCAACATGTTCATCAAATGATATGTAGGATAATACAGTATCACTGCATTGGGTCTAAATAGTTCAGTGCCACGTTCATTTCTATTTACTCAGTAAATGCACTGAACCTAGAGAGTTTTAGGCCTACCTACGTAAAAAAATACATAAAAAGCCTCTGTTCAACAGAAATGTGCAACACCTGAAGGACTCATGCTGTGTTCAGGTCATATGGGATGGATGGCAACACTTCTTATCTTAGGCTTATTTGAAAGTGCTTGTTCACTCAAAATTCCCAATGCATGAGCACATCCTCCATTTACATTCACCTCAGAAAACTGTTGGCAAGAGATTGGCAAGTCACGAGTATGAGGAAATAAAGATGTTTCAAGGAAGAAAGTATATTTCAGACTGACTGTTGACTGAGATTAGATTTCTGTGCAATGTATCCAGTGACATCATGTCATGGTGTCATATTTTAATTGGCTGTGTTGCTTTTTTAAAGTTATTTCCTGCTTTTTACATGCCCTACATTTCATAATGCTGCCTTAGGCCATAATGATCCTCTGAGTTTTTTTTTTAATCCTGTTCAGCTGTTCATGTTTTGCTTTCTACGGTAATAACTTTACATGTTGTGTATGTTATTTGTTGTTTTAATGGCCAGTGGGGCCGAGGGACAACAGCCGAGAAGTAGCCTTTTGGCTAACTCTGGCTAACTGGCTAGCCGTCCGACTTTATGTTGGCTTGAACGCTATTTGCAAGCATAATAACGACAACTCCGACAGTTATGACGGCACCATTAATCAGCGACAGTAATAAACTTTAGCCATGCAGCTACCTGTACAGGTCTACGTCGAGCTTTTCCAGGTTTAAAATACTGGTGACAGGGGCCTCATTTATAAAACTGTGCGCAGGAGTGGTGACTAAAGGTGGCGTTCAAACAAAGCATCACAGAAAGTGCTTACACACAAAAATGTCCTATTTATAACACAGTGCGCACGCATGTCCCTTGCCTGTTTCCCTTTATAAATCACAAACAACAAAATAAAACTTCACACAGACTGTTTCAGAAGTCAAGAAGAGGTGGTCCGATATAAAGGTGTTAAGGCCATTTGCAGTGATTTATTTAGACAGCTGACTATCAGACAATTTCAGTGACTGTCTGAAATAAACAGAGGGATACAGTTGCCATAGCTGTTTGACAAACAATCTGATTGTCAGACGCTGGCGGGCAGCAGTTGGCTCAAATGCCTGGGGATAGAGGTCGGGGTCGGGGCATCAAGCAGTGATGGCACGTTTCTCAGCTGCACTGCAAGTGGCAGTCAGAACTGGCTCATAAGCCACTCATCATCATTGGCCACTAGGTCTTGCTGGTCCCTGAATATCCCCTCCTTCTGGACTCTCCCATCCACCACATCCTCCTACAGTGCCAAATAAGCCATTGTGCATCATCGTGATTACTGCTTTTTATACCCACATCAACTGATTGATGCATGTGAAAAGGAATTCCCTGAATTGTACCCGAGGGGCAATTTTGGCCAACGAACAAGTGAGATCAATATTAATACACGTTATTTGTTTACACTTTTTCTAACAGTGACACAGCACTTTTCAATGACATAAAACGCATTTATCACACAGTGATAAAGAGAATTAAAAGCCTTAAAACAAATACATTATATAACAAAATATATTGTCTCATATAGGATAACTGACACTCTGCACTCGCATCTCCCCCATTAAGGCATCTCAAACGGCAGCAGTACACTTGATTTGTACGACTGTTCACATCATTATTTCACAGAGTAAAGTTTATCAGATTACCTAATGATTATAGAACATACCTGAGGAGTTCTTTTAAAATAAAGATATCAGCTTGTATTTAGTCTCCTAACTCGTGTTTTTATGTGTGCACACCAGGGACTTACAGTCAAAGACATGTTTGTTCATTTATTCATGTTTCATGTCATGTCTGTCTTTATTTTACACAGTGATATCAAATTCACAACACTTCCTTTTCATCTTTTTGCTACGGGGATTGCAGTTTTTTTCCCCCCACTTTCTACGCAGTTTTTTGTGTAGAAAGTGGTGTATGCCGCCTTTTGTGCATACACCACATTTATAAATGAGGCCCCAGGACGCTCTTCAGGTCCTGGGTATGCTGACTTGATGGACTTTCCGAGCTCTCATCTTCAAGTGGTTTCGGTGACACAGTACCCCCTGAATCATCACAATTATTAGTGGAGTTGCGAGCGCCACAGATAACACCCACCACTCTTTCTGCCATGTTGTTCTTCTTCGTCTTTAGTTTTAGTGTCGGGCTACAAACCAACGTTGAAGGAGCATGCCGCCACCCACTGTACCGGAGTGTGTAACATCATGACTTCACATAAACCTAAAAAAATACATTTTTTATTAAGAAGTTATATTCTGGATTTAAACCTCTTTCATTTAAATATTTAAAACTCTAACAGACCCTCAATGCTACACCCCTAACACATCTACCAACCAGTCCTTTCATCCAGACTTCATCTTTCTGTAATGAAGGAGAAAGACTGAAATGTAGCAGGGTCACATCTCATGGGGAGGATGGCAGGGTGATAGAGGATAAACGCTGACCAGAGGTATAGCACCATATTCTGGGCCCTATGCAGGGGTGTAAATATAGACAGTGCAGGAGGGCCCATTCTCTGCTTTAGAGGGAGAGGGCCCTCCAGCTACTCCCTCTACACTCTCTCGCGAATGATTCAACTTGCCACCTTAGAAATACGGCTGTGTGCAAAGAAGAACACATTAAAATACAAATGCTGTTATCTGCTCTATATTCCCCCGAGAAGGCAAACCCCTCTCCGTTAATATTTCTATTGAAACTGTGAAATCGTCAGTAGAAATCTATAATAGAATTATATGTTCATTTTACATAACTTATATAAACTATAAATAAACTATTTTAAAAATTCATTTAATCAACAGTTTGTTATTTTATTTGGTATAACCATGATCTGCAGATTTGCATTGATGACCGGTAATTTGTATGTTAATGTTTGACAAAGTCAAGTCTGTATTTTATTGTGAGCAGTTTCGTAGAAAAATCTGGCGCTAGGGGCCGTCATAATACTGTGCACTGGTGCCCATCCTAACTACCACACGCCACTGGCTCAATGCATAAGCAGTCTCTGTGAGCTACGTAAACAGTCACTCACTCAGCTTCAGTTTCTAGCTGGATTTAGAGACGAATCCTACTGCAGGGGTGGACTAAATCAACGTGCACCTTTAACAGGGGCAGGGGCCTCAGAGATGTTACTTTGTGGAAATCTTTACGCCACTGGTTCCACCCAATAATTAATACACTTAATTACTTTTTAAATAACAAAAATAGCTTTTACATGACAAGTTTTGACACACAACATTATTTCATTAAGTGACACACAGCCATGGATGAGATGCAACAGCAATATTAGAAAATCAGACAACAAATTCTTGCAGAAATTCTTGCCCATGGTGAACAGCAGCAGTAAATAAAATAAATGCACAAATATCCCATTTAAATCACATTGTACATTAAATAGAAAGTATGTCACATGCTAGTCTCACCACCAGACAATCAGAGATCTCCGCCTTCTGATAGTCTGGGGACACTCCTTTCTAAAGTGTGTTTAACACACCGGCAAAAACGGCCGGCAACAAAGCAACGCCTCTTGCATTTTTGAAAAGGACAGGCCTTTTCAGAAATGTGCGCTCCCCCTTTTCTCATCCGCAAGGAAACAAACACACAGAGAGCTTGAAAATGGATGCCGAGAGATTTAACTCTGTTTTATCAAACGTGTGCTCATCCGTGAATAAAATATTTTTTCCAGCGGATGTCTTAGTTACAACATTATTGAGCTAACTGGAGTAGTTTCATGTCGTATCCGACAACGGGAGGCTTTTAACAGATGACGTCCTGTTACCTTTGCTGCTGCTGTTAGCTGTCCCTGTCAGCTGCAGCCACTGATGCTTTCCAGACATCGTGATTTCCCAAAACTGAATAAATACCACACATAGCAACACAAAACTGCTTTGCTAGCTCAATCATGTTGTAACTAAGATATCCGCTGGAACAGATATTTTTTTCACGGACCGTTTAATGAGTTATAACCTATTACAGACACTGCTAACGGCTAACAGGGCTAACAGCTAACGGTTAGCCCAGCTAAACGTGCACACAGAAATAGTAATGTTTGTTCAATCATTGTGTTGATAGACTTTACAAACATTGGATTAGTCCAAACGGTGATACAGTGATGTGAAAAATGTGATATATAGGCTATATATATATATATATAGCTAAAAGCTCTGCTGGTTTTCTACCCGGAAGTATTTGTAAACAACAAGGCGATTCCCTCTACAGTCCAGCCGGACGGATGAGGCATGGCCTTGTAAAAGATTATGTTTGTTTCTTTTAGTTGGTGAGAATGTGTCGCCGCAAACGCGACAAACATCCACTGAACTTTGACGGCGTTTTCTGCGAGCACGGCTGAGCCATTTTGTACCGCTACATGTGTTTCTAGTGGGACTATGTTTATGAGCACAAGAGTTCAGCGAGCCACCGAAGGACCGCCCTGCGGATTTACTATTGGTTCTGCAACGTAGGGAGTTTTTTTAAACTCTGAAATTGTATCCACCCATCTAAACACAAAATCAGGGGGAAAGTCATCAGTCTTTAGTTAAGCAAAGCATCTAAAGACTGACTTGTGAGTCTAGTCACATGCATGTATGTAAGTATCTTGTTAAATTATTCTACATTTCTGTGGGGGTCAACCTTTTGAACAGGCTCTGATTGCCTGCAGGCAACATGATTACAAATGAAGTGATCAAGCTGTGCTCACAAATCTAGGCAGTTACAGATGTAACACATGTTACAAATGAGTGCTTTGGTGCTTCTTGCAGACCAGAACTAGACACAGATGATATGTGAAAACTATACTAACTAAAGAAGAACAGATACATGCAGAAAACCATGTGGATTTTAGCTCCACAACAGTGGAGTGGACGAATCCTGTTGACATTTCTATAATCATAGTTTTGCAAGTCACAACTAAGTCTCAAGTCTTTGTACTCAAGTCCACAGTCAAGGCAGGCACGTCCTGAGTCAAGTCTCATGTCAAGACAGGCAAGTCCTGAGTCCTGAGTCCCACACAAGTCCAAATGTAATGCCATTTTAACAATGTTAGAAAATCAGACAACAAATTCTTGCAGAAATTCTGTAGTAGGCAAAATAAATGCACAAATATCCAATTTTAATCACATTATACATTGAATAGAAAGCATGTCACATGCATGTATATCTTGTTAAATTATTCAACATTTCTGTGGGGGTCAACCTTTTATATTTAACAATATAACAAGAGTACAAGAACTCATTTCTTTCTTGGCATTTATATTTGTATTGCTTTTTAAAGAAAGGGTTGGTACATGACAATGAAGCCTTCACATTATGGCAGGGACAAGACATGGTGTAGGAAATAAAAATACTTGTAAGTAAAATAAATAAACAGAATAAGTGGCAGATACAAAAATGAGAAATTTAGTCCACAATGGCATGATAAGTCATATGTTTAGCCCCATTGATCTTTATATAGGTCCAAAAATGGTACCACAAGGAAGTCCCATCCTCTTAACAATCTTTTAATCCACTAAGCATTCACTTCTATACACATATATCTGTAGGCAACGGTAAAAGATTCTGGTTTCTGTTTGTAGTTCGAGTAGTACTGACCAGTTTGAGTGGGCTTTGACATACAAACACAAAAATATACAAATATACAGTATATTAGGGCTGGGACTTTAACGCGTTAATTTCAATTAATTAATTACAGAAAAAAAAATGCATTTAAAAAAATAACGCATTTACTGTATTCGCACCTTTCTCAGTTCCCTAATTTCGGGCACACCAGTAACACTGATGTACGCACTCCAGCCCGGTAAGTGGCAGTAATGTATCTAAAGTTTGTTTGCCAGCCGCAAAGAGGATGCACAGAATGCATTGAGTGATGTCAGCGCACAAGAAAGTTTGGTGAAAAGTGATGGAAGACGAGACAGCATTGCTTGGCTTGTTGGGCAGAATATTTTTTTTTTTTGTAAACTTCCCGATGGCAGCTGGGATAAGAGCATAGTTGTGTGCAAATTGTGCAACAAAGAGGTTTCTTATCGTCGCAGCACTTCAAGCCTTCTGTATCACCTCAATGCAAAACATGTTGTTGCGAGCACGACATCAGAGCTAACGTTAGCTACGACAGTCCTGGTACAGGTAAATGGTGTAGCCAGCCAGGGCCGGCCCTAGCCATTTTGGTGCCCTAGGCGAGATTGAGATTTGGTGCCTCCCCCGAACTACATTACCCCACCGGTACTGGGGACACAAACATCAGGGACCACAATGGTTTCAAGACAAAAAGTGCTGCTGGGGTAGGTGTAAATCATAAAATGTCACAGAACTCACTAATAGTAGTAAAATAGCCATTTTTATTTAGCCTAATTAGCCAATTTGTAACCCAGTAATCCAGTGTAGACCTAATTAATTGATATATTTCAATATCAATCGAGCTTATTACAATGTGCTACGATGCCAAGTGGCACTCACATCTCTGTTGCAAGCCAGTGCACAAATCTGTTTTTGTGGATAAGTTATTGTTAGCCATTATCACTGTTATTTGTCAGCGAAATTTCAGCACAAGAAGGAGCAGTTATCCAGATACTGTAGCTAGCTATTGGCTTGCCATTCAGTCTCATATCCTTCAATCTGTAACATTATCTGAGTCCAACAGCTATCGTAGCATTATTATGTAGCATTAGCTTTATTGCTACTTAGCTAGCTGCAACAAATGAAACATCTAATGACGTTGTTCTGCCCTCGTCAAGAGTCCCCTTCCTCAACTAGGCAGACAGATGACTCCTTCCACACACTGTAGCGTTTAGCAATGACTTTATTTTGTACAGCATATGGATCGGGTAAAACTAAAACAAAAAAGAATATAAAATGAACAATTATTGTAATAAACCCTATTAATCAACATATTTCACTGTAAACCTTAAAAGTATATAGCACGTGAGGCTACAAATATAGCTAACCAAAGGCTGCAACACAGCTAATAAAGCTAACAGAGAGCTACGACCCAGCTAAATCAACTGACAATCACAAATGAGCTGCAAGTAATAAACAAAGCATGAAAATGAAATACAGGCTCACATCAATATAAAATATAACATCAATGCAATATGTGCATCTTAAAACTGTACTTACAGACAATGCTTCCATTAACTGATTCCCCCGCAAAAGATGGATGTGATCCCCTGCCTGCTCGTTCTTACAATGGCTCACAATGAATAAAAAAACAAGATGGCTGTCTACACAGAACAAAACAAATCATGCGGCTCACAATTGAAACTACTGCCCCCTACTGGCCAAATGTTTAACTGAAATGTCTGTGGTTCCAGCTAAGTCAGAACAGACGTTACACACAGAACAGCATTTTAACCCTATGGACCCTTGGCCTTTTTTGGGGTATTTGGAGTATTGCCTTTACTTTTAAGCTCATATCACAGTCATTATAAAGGCTACATACACATGCCATATCTTGTTTTTTTTTCAGGACAGTCTGGGCAATCCAGATTGCCATCAATCCATGACCTTCTATGTGCCTGTATTTTATATTAATTTTTATATCAATGAAAAAAACAAATCCGTGTGATATGGTGACTACTGCCCCGTCAAGCATGCATAATTAGGCTGCAGTTGTCTGGGTGCGCAAAGGTGAAGTGCTCTGGTCTTGTCATACAAAGTTTGACGAGTGTCAACTGGACAATATGGAGATATCTGCATCTTGAAAGCCGGACTACAAGTGTGGATAGACAGGGAGAAACACACGCAAGCCTAAGACGTGGTAAGATACAATATTCCTCACTATATGACTGACTATGTGACTGATAACAAGATCTGTATAATGGATTGTAAATAAAAAAAAAAGGTTTTTATTTTGTAGACAACTGATCTGGATTTATAGCATGATGGGATGACAGCACAATGATGTGTGTGGTATCACTGGAAAGCTCTGGTCCTGCACTTTCAAGTCATATGTGTGGCATTTCTGTGCGACCCTGCATTCGTGAGTAATCCATCCAAGAGTAATGTGTGAGCAAAGCTGTATGAAAGCTCTGTTATACATCTTTAGTGTAACTTTATTTTTTTTTTTTCGCTGTGAAAACATTGGACTACTGACAAGTGCTTGGTCTTGTCGGAAAGCTACAGTTCCACTCACGGTCGCGGAGAAAATCGATAGAGAAGAACAGGTGTGAATTTGGACGCACTATGCGTCGTTCGGCCCATAGGGTTAACAATAACATAAGACAGACGACATACCTCTATATCGGACTTTCTTTTCCTCCTCCTCCCACACCTGAAGGCTTAGACCTTTTCATTATTATGAAATGCAGGTAAAACGTAAATATCTGCCTATCTTGACCAGATTTTGACACAGACCCCACTCTCAGTGCGCAGGGGCAGCGCAGATGAAAGATTTTGAGGAACAGGGGTGCAAAGTGTATTTCTTTTTTTTTCTTGCTTGCTTTCTCTCTTTCTATCTTTTTTCTGTATTTGTTCATTTGTTACCTTCAGAAAAAAATAGGATGGGCGCCCACTAGCAAATTTTTATTATTATTATTTTTTATCTTATTTTAATTTTTTTCCCAGCACCCACCAGACAATGTGGCGCCCTAGGCAATCACCTACATCACCTATGCCTTAAGCCGGCCCTGTAGCCAGCCCACAATAGACCAGCCCAGGTAAAAAAGTAATATACTTTAATGTACTAAAAATGTACTTAATTTTCTGAAAGTACATTTCTAGCACATTTTGACTTTATGTGTTAAAATAAAGTAAACCAAAAATATATTATAAATGTATTAATTACAAATATATTATTTCCTTAGTAGTACTTCAGTTTACTTAGATAAAGTACACTATTTAGTACTAATACTTAAATTCATATTAAGTATATTCATATAAAATATACTAACACTGAAATATATATAAGTGTTTGATTAGTATATTTATTTATTATGTACTTCGAATGCGTTAAATATAAGTTTAATGTCAGTGTATTTGCATCTACTTTTATCAAGTGCACTTTTAGCACCCTTTCAATAAGTTCACTTTTATAACACTTTTTTTCATATCATTGTTAGCACAGCAGTGTTAAAGTGCACTTAAAATAAGTATATTAATAATTGAATACTACTTCAGTGGTAAATTAGTGTATTCTTCATAAGTACACTATAAACCAGAACAAATTCATCAGTATGTAGCCATTTCTTTTAGTGTGCTAAGATCAGTTTAAAAGAATGTACAATAACAGTTAATTTCTGCAGCTGACCTTTTCTCTTCAACCTTTTAAAATAATGTATTTTACCAGCAAAATGCAACAATGCTGTTATGTAACAATACCTTTTCTAATTGAAAAAATATCCTTACTTTTCCATTTCAATTTTAAAATGTTAGCAATTAGTGTTATAAAGTATTTGGATTACTTCAACACCACCGTTGTTTTTATGCAATATTTAAAAATCCATCCATTCTCCAAATTTAATGGTGAATTTTGAATAAACATGAACATCAACAACAGAGCACCTTTCAACTGACCATGTGCTTTTATGTAATGCAGTATTCACCAGTATTTCTAATAAAAAAACAGTACAACCTTGTGTATTTCTTATCATCACATGGAAAGTATTTATTCCAAAGCTTGGATTGTTTCACTTACATTTGACAGCAATCAGAAAACACATTACACTTATGAACATATTAAGATGTGTAGATAACAGGAAATTTGCTTTGCTGCTTGACAGAAAAATGAATCTTTTGAAAGTCTTTGATTTTGCATGAAACAGTCTGTTAAAGTTCAACATTTTGAGGCCAGGTACAGTGCCTTGCAAAAGTATTCACCCCTACGATTTTGTTTGTATTTTGTTATACCACAACTGTTATAGTATAACTGTTTAACAGCACAGTCTTTGTGTGTGCTTGCCCATGTGCCTTATCATTTTTACAGATTTAATACTCTGAAGTTGCCATTTTTGGACATTGTCCACTAGTTTTAAGGCACACCAAGAATACACACTGATATGTAATCCCTATTTCTTACAATTTGGCAGTGGCTTCAGCAATTTTTCTCAAACTTCCCCAGTAACTATTTAATCTCTCTCTACATTATTTGGTAGAGGAATAACATATTGTTTGTCTCTTGATTGGATCAAAACACATTTCCTGTGGAACAGGTCAGTGGGCACCGCATAAACATTCCTAGATTCTGACACCTCAGACATAAAAGTGGAAGCAATGTTCAGTTGACTATCCTTGCAGAGCTGTCCATCAGTCTTCACAAGCTCCTTTACTAATATACAGTGCAATGACAAATCGCCTGCTCTGAATACTGACATGCAAAGAATTCTACATAATTTTCCATCCTGTAACTCCACTGTTGAGTTGATCCTTTTTTTTAGACTTCTGTTACTGCTGGAATGATACAGTACACCTTTTACAATGAAACGGTGATAACAAACACAGTGTTCGACTGTAACACTTAGCAAGTCTTTGATAGCAAGTTTTTCTAATGCTGACAGTTTGTGATGACAGGGATTACCAAAAACCCTGACATTTTCATCCAGGCTAGATGAATTAGAACTTGATACATTGCTGTTTAGGAGATGTGAAAAAATGCATTTCACCCCTTCATTAGCATCTACCATGTACTTTTCGGCTTTTTGTGTTAGACTCCTCCAGCAAAGAAATCTTTTAACTATTTGCTCTGGAACATGTGTTGTCCCATGGAAGTACTGTAACAAAGTGCCATTAAATGATTCGAAGGAAAAAGTTGATGTGGCCCACAAAGGGCCCCAGTTCCTAACACTTGCCGCAAGGTGTGTCAGAAGATGGACATTAAATGTCATATTTGCTGCATCATATAACTTCTCAAACTGCAGTGAGAACTTCTTGAGAGCTCTTTCAGCTACTTCAATATCACAGCGTTTCACCTTTTCTCCCAAAAGAATGTGCATTGCGAACACATACAGAAAAAGGCGGTTCCAGAACTTCTTTAGTAAGACCCCAGTAAAGGCAGGGCATAGAATAACAGGAATGACCTCCACTCTGACGCTTTCCAATATTTTCTTTGTTGTCTGCCACAGATCGTGGTACTCTTGTTATCTCAACAGGGGGTTGAATTGCAATGAGCTCTTTGTCAATGCGGTCTGATTTTGCTCCTAAGTACCACTCTTTGTCATGATTTCTTGAGTCAAACCACAGTTTTGCTAATTGTCTTGTCACACCAAGGCAGACACAATGCTGATACTCTGGAACAAATCCATTTATCATTTGAAACTTTGTGAGTTTCATTAATGGTGAAGGTCCTTTTACTCCCATTACAGGACTGTCTGGTGTTGCAGCCATTGCGTGATCAAAATGCTTAGCTTCAGTTCTAAGATGTGGTTTTGGGCCTTTGTTTGTGTAAGGACCACCACCAACATGGTAACAAAAATCACATCCATAAAAGCCATTAAACTGTTTGGTGTTTCTTAGAAGTGGGCGAGCAACTGAATCTGAACTGCATATCAGAGCATACACTTTGGAGACATGTTGCACATTTGCTGAGTCCTTCCATTTAATGCCATTTTGTTCTAAAATTTGCAGTTCATTAACAAATGGCTTCAAAAATGTTAAGAAGTTTGGCTTCTTCTCGCCAAACCAGAGACAAGGAAGACAGATATTTTTCTTGCGTTCTTTAGGTTCGAGTTCTATAACCTGGCACTGAATGGGCCAGATTTGATACTTTGAACTCCTGAAAACTGGAATTCCATCACAGTTCCAAATTAAAGGTATGTCATCCTCACCTAATTCACCCGATTCTTTGAGTTTCTGGTACTCTTCTCCACACTGTATATCTGAAATGACATCTGCACATTGCCAGTCTTTTTTTAAACTTTGGTTTCGTTCAAGCAATGTTTTGATTTGTGAAGCCAAACTAAGCACTAGAAAGAAACACCCACTTTTGAGACAGCTCTCTGAATCAGTTACTGCATTACAAGCACCACACTGTAGTTCACTTTCCATATTGTCCATAAGCTTTGTGAAAAAGGTATGTGGTTACTGGTACCATTCCAGGGAAATGTTCATTGACAATCTTCAGTAGATGTTCCAGTGCCACACCTGTCACATTGTGCCTTAGTACATAAGACATCAGTAAGATTAAACTTTGTCCCTTTGTCAGTGGAGCTCCAGGATACGCTGGATCATCTCCATCCAACAAAAATGTCTCTGCCTGTGAAGACATAAAAAAAGACAAGATAGAAAACTGTTACATTCATCTGCATTAAAAGAGATTGCTTACAGATTTACAGAAAAAACATACTGTACAATAATACATGTTAATAACCTGTTGGTTTGGTGTCTCTTGCTGATCAGGTGGAGTAGCAGGCACATTGCATCCTGGTTGCTTCTCTAACATGTCCTGGCAAAATATAAATGTAAGCATAAATATTTTCATTTTCATTTCTTTTATAGTTTTGACATATAAAACAATACTAGTGCTCCAAAAGATAAGTGGTAACTACTACAAGTCATCTGGTAGTATTTACATTTAGAGAATTTACCATGTTGCCTTCTGGGGTTGTTAGCAGAGAGTTATGCAAATGGAATACACACTAGCTTCATATAAAACTGATGTGATTTCAGGGGAAAGGATGAATGTAGTGCCTATATTCAGTAAATATACAAAATGTGTAGCTCCTTGCCCAAACCTAGAAAACAAATGAACTCTATTAACAAATCAGAAACAAGAATACTGAAAAGCACTAATCCTTGGGTGGATGCAAGACAGGGCATCTGTTTCACAGTGAGTTTAAACATTAAGCCAAAACTGCATAATAATGCTTAATAAAAAACAAAATTGTTGTATTGGCGGAACAAAACATCAGATTTAAGTCACATTAAGCAAGTTAAGCCACATTTGCATTATATGTGCAGTGAAGATCGAACGGATGGATAATATCCAGGAAAATGGTGACTACAGCTTCACATACTGAAGAACTGTATTAATTAAGGGAAGGTATATGTCAAAGCCATCAAGTGCCAATGTAGGCTATAAGTCAGCCACCTGTTAGGAACTTTGTTAGCCTCATGTGGAACTATTAATTTGCTTGAATTACAATGTAAATTAAACATGAATGAATAATGCAATCATATTTTGAAATAGTTATATGTAGTTATAATTCTGTGACCAAATGAGACCTTGCTGGTGTTCACTTTCAATACATGTTTATTATCGGTAGCCTATATTACTATTTCAAGACGTCGGTTTAAAAAATAAAAACTACTCTATTCACATTTTCTGTATCGATTAAAGGGGTTGTTTTTAGCATAAAAATGAAACTAGTAACTTGTAACTATAGTACCTGTGCTTCTGGTCCGATTTGCATATCTTGTTGATCCCCACAAAATTGAAAAGTGCAGTGTGAGTAGGTGGAGGGTGGCAATTCTAGCACTGGGTGGGTCTTTCTGGAGACTCCCTCTCCGGCAGGCTGCATATAATGAAGATATAATACATGGAAATTCTCAAGTGAAGTATTAATGACAATACTATATGTTTGTGTCTCATTTTAAGGAAATACACTGTAGGGGCTAGGACAATCATTATTTTCATCACGTTTAATTTAATTGAAATGACAATTATACAGAAACTATACATATAGTATAACACAGCAATTAATATCAACAATTTCAATTGCTGGTATTTTAATACCTCTGATGAATCTCTGTTTGGTCTGTCCTGAAGCTGTTGCTCTCTTATTGGACTGACAAGATGCTTTCCTCTCAAACATTCCAAAGATGACTGACCGCTTGGTCCTTCTGCAACAAGGCCCTCATCGGGAACATTCTGATCATGAGACAGCACATAGATTTATTTAACTATCATACTGTAAACATTTAGGGTATGATAAACATTACAAATAAAATTATGGATGAATAAAAGCTTTAGTAAAGTAATATGTATTTTGTGAACCCCTTAATTTTATTTCAGAATGGAAACATAAAACATAGTAATGATCACTGTTTTTACCTGTTTGTTAGTTGTGGGATTGTCTCCTGGATATTCCTCCAGAAAATATGTTCGTTCACCGTTATTTGAAAGTGGAATCTGGGGAGTGCAGTTGGAATGTCAACTTGCATGTAACACTATCTGCAATTCATATTGTTGCGAATGAAAAAAATGGTCTACCTCTTTCAAGACCTCTCTATTGTTAGTTGTACAGGATGCACTGAGGTATTTCTTGTAACTCCCTCTGCAGTTTAAAGTATTCTGCAATGAACAAGAAGGTCCTTGCATTTAAAATTAAGAATTATTAATCTTATTCTATAATCACTGCTGTTGTTGATAATAAAATAAATGTGAAAGCTCAAATACCTCTTTCTCTTTTGCTAGCCGTCTGTATTTGGCTGCCTTTGAAGGTTGGCTCGACTCATTCAGCAGATAGTCTTTGTAATGTCTTTTGGGTGCCATGTCTGCGAGCGGTTTTACAGTTTTTCTCTAAGCCCGGTAAAATACATCCATGGGTAAAGTAAAGTGCAGAGGGCGCGCGCAGTGTCCTGGATAAAACGTCATTGTAACATTACTGATACGTGCGCATGCGTGCATGGACATTACTATGGTGGCCGAGAGGGACCGTACATTACGGTGTACATTTTTTAAAATTTAATTACTCTTTTTTTTTTTT
Source organism: Epinephelus malabaricus (assembly GCA_037127435.1). NCBI lineage: Eukaryota > Metazoa > Chordata > Actinopteri > Perciformes > Serranidae > Epinephelus > Epinephelus malabaricus. Next base: position 11,254,218 of record JANUFT010000003.1, read on the forward strand.
TTTTTTTTGCAAGAAGGTATAGTCTGCGTCTGACAGACAATTTTCAATGTCAAAATTGAAAATTTGCATGTGGTGGACATTTTTCAAATTGACCCTGAAGTACTCCTGGCGCTGTGCTGCCGCTGATTGGTTACCCCCGAATGCAACCTGCTTGAATGTAGATGCTGAGGGAAGCGTTGTTGCAGTTGAGTTACAATGGCGCAGTTCAAGTTCGGGATGTTTTATTTTAGGGACAACACAATTCACGTCGAAAGTACTGACATTGTGACACCTCAGTACAGACAGCAGCTCGTTCAGGTATTAAAACGGCCGGACCTCTCCAGTGAAGAAGGATGGATACAAGTGTGCTGGGGCACCAGGAAAGCACCTAAAAACAAGGTGGCCGCAAAACTGCTCTTACTCGGAGGTTTGTATTGCTCGTGCATGGTGTGAAATATCTTTTGAATAAATATTCTTTCTACTAATGACTAAGATAAGAGGCAAACTTATCATTCACAAGCTGCATTAGCTAACTAGCTAGCTAGCTGTTAGCAGCAGACGGCAGCTAATGCTAGCATAAATGGTGCTAACTTAGTGCAACTTCAGATGAGATTTTGTGTGAACATTTGTGAGCGTGCTGTGTGGAGAATGTTTAGCAAAAATTGCCCACTGTAAAGAAAATAACAAGAAAAAAATTGTACAAATTTGTTATGCTAGCACTTGCCAGCCACTACTGTTAGTGATGATTTGATAAAGAATTTGCCAGTGGCTCATGCTAATGAATGTTAATGTTAACCTTGTATGTAATTTAATTTTTATGTAACTATGTTTATAAAAAGACTTAAAGTGACTTGTGTATAGTATTAGATTGACTGTGGTGCATTTCACGAGACATACAAAATATCTAAAATATTGAGCAAAAGAGGGAAAAAACATGGTTTTGACAGTTTGTCTGATGTATGGTTGTGGTTACAGAATACAAGGAGTTGATGGGAAAAAAAGAAGCCTTCCTCAAGGATGAGGACATCTGGCACATGGCAGTCGCAAGGAGAAGGACCACACCTTGTACCACAACACATGATGGAAGCAAACCAAAGGTTATTTTTGTTGCTTGTGTTGGTAGTTTCTTTAGAAAACACACTTTAATTAATAGTTATAGGCTATTGTGTTGCAACTAGGGATGCCACAATACCACTAATTTTATAGATAGTTCTGACGGCATTCAAATTTGTCTATAACAAAGTCGATAACAGTGTTGCCAACTATTTTCAGTGGGAAGTAGCTAAAGCCTGCAGGAAAAGTCCTGGATGTCGCTAGATAACGTCACGTGCTAATTTGCATATATATGATGGCATGACTTTATTACATATATACAAAATAAAAAAAATATTTTAAATTAAGTTAAACTGACTGACCAGCGTTTATTTCAAGAGGCTCCTCAATGTGCATCCAAATCTGCCTCTAATATTAAAAAACTGTTTATACAGGCTGTTGCATCGACTGTAACTGAAGTATCATGAACAGAGACATGATCATGCACTGCAATAAATTCACTATTGTTAACTCTGTCTATTTTGACAAAACAAAATCAAACTCAAATAGTTAAGTTGAATCATTTAGAATTAAAACGATGGGGATCAGTGATTAGTCTTTAGGCATGCACATTCACAGTTCATCCACGTCTGTGTGGCTGCTGATTGGTCCACTGAACGTGTTGCTGCTGCTCTGTCCCACCCACTGGACAGTCCACCCAGAGAGCTACATTAACACTCATTCACTGAGAAATACTGGCGACTCCCTTCAAGAAAAGTAGTTAAGGTCTGTCCAAAAAGTCGCTAGATATGATGCGAGTCGCTTTAAAAAAAAATCGCTAAAGGGTTCTGAAAAATAGCTAAATCTAGCGACAAAGTCACCCAGTTGGTAACACTGGTCGATACTACTGCAAAAACATCCTCATCATCCTGATAACATGAAAATAGAATATATCAATTATTTAGTAAAAGTCACAATATGTTGCTAACACACGGCACATATATTTTGATATACTGCAGTGACAAGACAGTTTGCAGCTTCATCACTTGTCACTACATGTTTATTAATGACCTGTTGCTGCACTAGCACTTACCACAGCGATTGTTTTTTCCTTTTGCCCTCCCTCCTCTCTTTGCATTTCACATCAGATTAAAACACCTGTATGTTCAAAATGCTGCTCCATTTTGTATCATACTTACCAAAGTCTTGATTCACTGAAATCCCTATTTGTAGGTTGGTTATGCTTTTAATATCTTGTCTCATCTTTTTATGAAAAATGATATGAAGTGAATGTCACCCACTGAATTATTTTTAATTGTAACACATAAAATCGTTAATGAATTTATGACACTGTAATACTATGATGTTTTTTAGTTGAAATGTTTTTCTAAAAAAATCTCTTCACCAGAAAGCATCTATGGTATAGTTCATATGTTGTTGTCATGTAATACATTCTTTCTCTTCGGTACAGAAAAAAAGAATTACTGCAACTTCCAGTCTCACTTCAGATGAAGATGAAACACAGATTGACCCATCACAAGTTCTTCAAACAAAGGTAAGTATTTACGGGAATAAGGGAATATTGTGGGAGGATAAGACATATTTTTCATTATAAGTGGCTTTAGGTTTGACAGCAGTGCAGTTGCAGAAGTGGATGGTGGCACTCCAGCTGTGTTAGTTTTGAAATACTGACTGTTTAGTAAGTACAAAAACTACTACAACACATGACAAATTGTATGATATGAAAAGATAAAATTGTGAGTAGTGAGTACTGTTCCTCTGGTGAAATATGATCTGACAATACCTTAATAAGCTGTACAGTAGGTGATAGATTCTACAAACATCTACAAAGATGGATATTTACCCCTCTCTTGCCTTTGCAGTTTAACATTTTACTTTTTCTGCCCTTTGTTTAAGAAGCCGAAGATGACAAAGGCTGCAAGAGACAGAGCCCTTTCCCAACTGAAATCCTCGCTGCTGAGAAGAAATCCAACAACCTCCACCCCCTTGACAAGTGAAGATGATACAGACATAGACACCAATGTGGACTTATTTGACCCACCTCAGGCTTCGGGATCAACTGTAAGTATTTACAAAACACAAGAAATAAAAGTAGAATTAGGGCCCTATTGTTTCCGCGATCACAGAATCTCGGACGGAATCACGGAATTGAGCAATAAAAACGGAATCTACTTTTTAACATGGAATATCACGGAAAATGACATAATTTGACTGAAATGCTGTTATCGTGAGGAAGAGGAATGTAAACCCAGGGGGAATTTTACCAGAGGGACGCTAATCTGCGTGACACAGCCCTGAAATTCACCTGCGCCCCCTCCCGCTTTAAAACAATCTATGTTTCAAAACATGCGACTTCACAATAATCCGCCTTCGCTTGCAAGAAAATTTAAGAAACACGACACTACACTCCAGGTGAGTCATACTAACATAGCATTGTTGACATTTTCATTTATGCAGGACCTCTGCCAAGGGGAAAGTGAAGAGGAGAGTGTCCTGATGGATCAGCCCAGATCCAGTGTTGACATGCAACAGGAAGTGATGGATGCTCTGAAAGGTATTCATACAAAGAAGAATTGTTCATGTTTTTTATGTCAGTAATTGTATCGATAGGAGCCTTATCTCTCATATATCTGTGACTTGTGTTTTTTTTCCTTAATGCAGAAATACCAGCCTTAGTCAAGTGTGTCAGAGATCTTATTACAACCATGAAGAGAATGCCACCTGTCATGGACACTGACAGTACAAGTTCTGGTTCTTCCAGTCCAGCTCCAGAAATGGTATGTTTTGCATTTATACACTTTTTGTAAATACTGCCTTTTTATTACAGTAAACATTTCATCCAAAATTGTTGTAAACTACATGACTGTTAGCAGTTTTGTCTCTGTAGTCTCGACCCACATTTTGCACGTACTGTATTTGATAGAAACTGTTTTTTCCATTTCAGCATGCAGTTGTTCAGAAATTATACTTTAATTCATTGAAGACCACTTGCAGAAATTACAACTTAACTAATATTTGGCATTCAATAGTTCGGCTTTGTCTTTTAAGAAATGCATTCCAGCAACGTATTCCTAATACCATTTCTAATAATTGACTAACTCTATTTCCTGGACACAGATTTTCCCTGGGCAACACGGGGGTGCAGGTCAGCAAAATCTGTTTCCAAAGACTAAACCGAACAAGAATGTCCCTGTTCACACAGGACTTAGCTGTGCTCATCTTTGGGCGGGATGTTTTGGCATCCTCGACTCTCACAGGAAAACCAGGGCCTACTGAAACAGCGAAAGAGCAGCTAAATCCGGAAAAGCTGAGTGCCCTTGTTGGTAAGTATTGGTTAAGTCTATTTTTCCTTGTTATCATTTTGTTTTTATGCCTCTACCCTTGCCTTGGCCATAGCCAGAAGCAACATGTTTCAGATTGCCCTCATGTATGACTGGGTTAACTACAACAAACTGGTTTTAAATGTATCCAAAACCAACTGTATGGTAATTGGCTCATACCACAGCATTAGCAAAAAACCTCAGTTAAATCTGAAAATCAAAGAAGTATGCATTAATCAAGTACAGGAGACCAAGCTGCTGGGAGTTGTCATTGATGACAAACTTACATGGAAAACACATATAAACAAAATGGTTAATAAAATGGGAAGTGGCATATCTGTCATTAGAAGATGCAAAGCATATTTAACACCAAAATCAACTAAATTAATAATGCAGGCTTTAATTCTGTCAAATCTTGATTACTGCCCTGTAGTCTGGTCAAACGCCATGGCAGAGACAATTAACAAACTTCAAAAAGTGCAAAATAGAGCAGCTCGCATTGTCCTTGGTTGTGATCTCAGAACAAATGTAATTAAAATGCATAGAAATCTAGGTTGGTTGATGGTAGGTGACAGATTGCTCCACTTGTTACTGATATTTATAAGAAATGTATCCATATCCAAAACACCACATGTTCTACATAAAGAACTACAGTATAGTTCAGATAAGCATAACTATACAACGAGACATGCAGCTAGTGGAAAGTCTTCACTACCAAAAATAAAGACAAATTATGGTAAAAGAAAAGTGATGTACAGAACCATGCATGCTTGGAACCTACTCCCAAAAAAATTTGAACAAATAAGCAGTATAAAAAAATTCAAACTGTTAGTGAAAAAACATCTGGCAAATGGATACATATAGAAGTGATGGAATTATTGTTTATTATTAATAATATAATGCTTTAGGTATATTGAGTAAAGTTTTTCAGTGGGGAATGATGACTGCTGAGTGCTACATATGGATATAAATTATTAAAATACATAGAATACCTTGAAATATATATAGATATATGGATAAGAAAACTGGAAAGATTTTAAACCTTTGTTGTAAATGTTATTTCATTCTTATTTTTCTTATGTTTTTTATTTTGATATTTTAATTTATTTTATATGTATGTGTGTACACATGTGTATGAGTATGTATGTGTATACAGTATATGGATGTAGATATTCATTCTTTGTTTTTGTTTCATTATTCAATGTCAACTTTTTAGTTTGCTTTTAACTTTTGTGTACTGTACATTATATCGGGGACCCCAGGAAGAATAGCTGCGTTTTTTTTTCTGCAGCTAATGAGGATCCAAATAAAACAATAAAACAATAAACAATGTATGTATGCCCCCTTCTTGCTAATGTGATAACTCTGGAAAAGCATGATTTGTAACACCATTTTATTTGTCCTTTTCTATTTTACAGATACAGTTATTGCTGAATTTCCAGGAACAAATGTGTCTGATGTGAGGGCAGTGATTTGGAGAAAATGTAACAATGAGAATTTTGTGAGCAAAAAGAAACAGTAAGCAGTAACATCAGTAACTGTTTGTAATCGTTTTTGTTTGTTTGTTTTTTGGTGGACATACATTTTGAGTTTAAACAAACTGTGTCAATGCTTCACATGTAAAAGTTTCAAAAGTCAGTTTAATGTTCATCCCTGTCATTACTAGCTTCTCTGCGGTGCACAGCTAGCAGGGTAGTGCTAGCACAGCTATTGTTTCTTTTTCTTTTTTCCTTTTATTATTGTTTTTTAGTTAACTTGTTAAAGAGTATGACTAAAAAGAATTCTCTGGGGTCAGATGATCCAAATTTGAATAAAAATGTTACGATGAAGAGAAACTGTTTGAAAATGTTGTTTAAGATGTTGTTAAAGATGTACTTAAATGTACTTTATTATGCACATTTTCCCTGTAATGCCGTGCATGTTAAAAATAAACTTAAATTCTACCTCAAGTATGTTCTAATTATTTTTTACGTTTACTTAAAAGTAATTTGAAATTCAAATTAATTATAAAAAAAATACTTTCTATGTACTGTTGAAGTGTACTTTAATGAAATACATCTAGTATACTTTCTGCACACATAATTAGTGTACTCACAGTATATTATTTTCGATGTGCTAACAATGTACTTGGTACACTAATGATATATCATGAGTGCTACTTTAGACATACTAAAGTACAACTTAGTGTACTATTTTGAGACACCATTAAGATGAACTATAATATACTTAAGTACAACTTTTTAATTTTATTTAATTTTTGTAAATATATTTAAAATGCAATGGCAACACATTAAGATTAAATTAGAAATACATTTCCAGTATATTCTAAATTTATTAATAGTAATCTGAAAAGTGGATTAAAGTATACTGTAATTCGAACTAAAGAACATTATAAATAAGTACAGTATTAGTAGAGAAAAGTGTACTTAAGTATATTTAAGTTGATCTTAATGGTGTCTCAAAATAGTACAGTCAAGTACACTAAGTTGTATTTTAGTATATCTTAAGTACCAATAATGAAATATCATTAGTATACTAAGTACTCGTTTTTAGTACTCGAAAATAACACACTTTGAGTACAATAATTTTGTGCTTATGAAGTACACTAAGTGTGCTTAAATTTAGTATGTTAAAGTATACTTTTTTGATGACAGGGTTCAGAGCCAAAAGGTCTTAAAATGTCCTGAGTCCTACACAAGTCCAAATGTAATGCCATTTTAACAATGGAGTAATGTTAGCTAAGCACTAGCCTGCTACCTATGTTAATATTTAGCCCCAACTTAATGTTCTTTGTTGAAAATCTTTGTTTTTCACACGTTGTGCATACTGCAAATCTTTTTTTGTTTTTTGGTGGCCACCACATAGTTTTTGTCCACAAATGAAGAGTATTTTGAGTTGGGGTTTTTTGTCAAGTGGCGCTCAGTAACGTAACATTAGCTCTTTAAGGTTCTATCCAGCACATTGATTGGATGCTGTTGGACTGATTGAAGAAAGTGGATCTGGAGAATTAAGTGTCAACCACAGACTGTATGAATAGTACTGTGAAGTCACCCATTAGTTTGTGGACTCCCATTTTGAAGCCTCAAGTTCAGCATTTCGGCCCTTGCCATATTGTTTTTTTGTAGCCAAAAGTGAGTAGATGAGAGGTTGAAGCTGTGGAGGAGTGAGAGGTGGATTCGACTCATAGACTGTGGCGACACCTTGCAGACAGTCTGTCACTCAAGTGACCCTGCCCATAAATATGCGTAACTTTGGGCCTTCATAAAATGTGCACGGGTGAGCTATATAAAAATTTGTTGAAACTATCCATAAAAAACAAAACTGCTTTTTGTACCAGGCTGTGATAATGTTTATTTCTGCTGTAAAATTGGGCATTTTAACATGGGGGTCTGTGGGGACTGACTCTGTTTTGGAGTCAGCCTCAAGTGGCACTGCAGATTTTTGACACTTCCACGTTGGCCTAGATTTTCCTGCTCTGGAGATGGCCACTTGGTGTCTGCTTGCCAGGAGTGAACAGTGTTATTGTTAGTTGATTTAGAAAATGAAGGGAGATAAATTGATTCAGAGATTTTTTTTAAAAAAAACATGCTTTTCAATCCTTGGCCTAGAGGAAAGGTGTTTTTAAGTCAAAAAGTGAAAGGCCAAGGGAAGTCACAAGTTATTGGTGCTAAAGTCCAAGTCAGGTTGCAAGTCTTTTTTGATTTTGTTAAGCCAAAGGCATCAAATCTGTGACTCAGGCCCACACCTCCTGACTGCTTCCACTATACAGTTTTTTTTTTCCAATGTAGGATTGTGCCTTAATGAAAAACTTTTCTCTGGAGTGCAACAACTTATACATCATGTGGATTTTGGTTCATACCATTGAATGCATAAAAATGGATGCCCATTTCAAATATTTGGCCCCAGGAGCCATTTTAAACACACAGACAGTATAATCTAGGGTCGAGTAGGCCTTACTTTCCCTTTTTTTAGGGAGCATTTATTTAGTTCAGTTCTGTGTCTTTTTCCAAAGAAACCTTATTTCTAAAGCTGACCAAAAAACTGCAGCTGATGTGGAATACTGCAAATCTGAAAAAGACAATAAAAGTAGAAAACATTACACAAGCTCATTGACCCCAACTGCATTCATTAATGGCATATCTCCAAGGTACATCTCCAACTTTCCTATCAGATGTTGGTGATGAAAACTTCCAGTGAAGGCTTGTGATGCAGACTGAACTAAAGCCAATGCATTTGGGGCATGCAGAAAGTTCTCTCATTATACCTTACCATACCTCAAAAAATGAAAAACAAATTAACTTGTTGGTACTGCTGTAGTTTCTCATCCATCATATTTGATATGTGTGCAGGGGCGTAGGTTTGATTTGAGCTTTGATAGGGACCGTGCAAGCACCTGCTGGGCGCGGTCTGAAAATTTTTTTCAAAATTTTTCAAATTTTCTCACATGTAACCTTGATGCATCTCCAGACTCCTGCCTCTCCTGATCTTTCCTTTCTGCTACTTTGGCAAAAAATGTTGAATGAATTGAATTTTTGCCCTCCCCTCACCACCTATCATAAAAGGAAAATGATTGACAATATCAAACTACTTGCAGACAGAAACACTCTTTTCCGTATAGCCTACAGCCTATTCTGTAGCCTATGTAATATGAACATGTACGTTGGACTAGTTATTCTGCAGTCACAGACATCAAAACCAGAAGTCTACCAGACGCATTTCAGTGGGCAAGTGATTGCTTAAACCTTACCTAGGAGTTTGCAACAGTTATTTCTAACATTACATACCAAAACTGATTTACTACTAACTAAAGGCAACTGTTATGACAACATGACAGCACCTTATCTCTGCCTCAGCAAACGTTATGAGACCTATTAGCTAATAGCTAGCTACAGTAGCTAGTGCTAGCTCTCTGACGAGCTGCACCACCGGCTAGCAACGTTACAGTTTACGTAGGCACCTAGAACGCAAACTAAACTATTAGCATTGATACAACTCCGTACAGAAAAATAACAGTCGTTCAACATTTTATTCCCTATTTTCAATAACTTCAATCTTACTTGCTGCCTAATCAAAATCCTCGCTGCTGCCGATCGATTGTGCTTTGACTCTGAGCTGCGGAGCTCTCATCTCGAGACGCTGACAGCCTGTCAATGACAGGCACGCTGGTCGAGTATTGACGCCAAGTGAGGGAGGGAGGCAGGGAGGAAAAGTAGGCTGTTGATTGGATAGCTTGCTCAATGCAGCTGTCAACCAGGCCAGATACGGTTTTGCAAGTTGTGAATGGTTGGTCTAATTCTAAAACTGTGATTTTGCAAAGTAGGCTACAGTTTTCACTCAGCATTATTTTTGGTAGGGACAATTCATGTTTCCGTAGCTTTGGTATGGACATGTCCATAGCGTTCATACCTAAAACTACGCCTATGTATAGGTGAGCCACATCAGCCTACATGTGCACAGTACAATGCTTCCTTGTCCTGCCATGTCTTTTCCAGGAAGCACAAACATCCCTGCATGAATATTTTACCACAAGTAAATTACCCTCCCACTACAGGAGGGCAGGTGTCGTGGAAGCCTCCCAGGATGCACTGGGGCAACAGGTGTATTAACATCACTCTCTGTTTGTGCATGTTTCTGTAACATTACTGCTATTGTTGTTTTCTACAGTGTTCCTACAGGTCATCTGTGGTTGTTTCAGCCAGTCTCAATAGTAAATGTGTTTACAGTGTCAGTGTTGTGTGTAGGTCAGGTGATGGGGAAAGGAGAGAAAGTCTGAGTAAATCTGGTGAATGGTTGGAACATTGTACTGAAAGGGCCTGAGAAACAGAGAACGTGGCTGGAGAGGAGGAGACCACATAGAATATTTGTTCAAAAGTTTCTACCAGAGAAGAAGAGCCCCTAGGCCAGGCACTTCCAAAGTCTGGTCCAGGCCCTGGGGGACCTGGAATATGATGGATGAGAAACTACAGCAGTACCAACAAGTTAATTTGTTTTTCATTTTTTGAGGTGTGGTAAGGTAAAATGAGAGAACTTTCCGCATGCCCCAAATGCATTGGCTTTAGTCCAGTCTGCATCACAAGCCTTCACTGGAAGTTTTCATCACCAACATCTGATAGGAAAGTTCGAGATGTACCTTGGAGATATGCCATTAATGAATGCAGTTGGGGTCAATGAGCTTGTGTAATGTTTTCTACTTTTATTGTTTTTTTCAGATTTGCAGTATTCCACATCAGCTGCAGTTTTTTGTCGTCCTGTCCGGGGTGTCCGGGGGGTGTTTATAAATTGATGATAATGTCCGGTTTTCCTTGTGTGTGTGTGTGTGTAATCCCCGAGAGGCTGCCTTATCGGCGGATCTCCAACACAACGAGAAAGCAGCAGACACCCGCGGCGTAGCATTATTCTAAGCTTCCAAGATGCCGAAGCGCAAGTCAGGGGCGATTCTAGGATCAGAGGTTTAGGGGTGCTGAGCACCCAGAGAGCTGCCTGGCCAGGCAAGATAAATTTTACTGTTTTGTACATTTTAACTCAATTTCATTCCCACATTTGTGAAAGTAAAGCACAATACTTTTTGGAAAAGTCTGTGACTAAACCATCAAATCTGATAAAGGTTATTTAAATGCTGAGCCACAGCAAAAGAGGAATGGATTGGAATCATAAAAGACAACTCATTTTGATACAGCATCTCCTCAACATACACATAAACAGTATGTATGTTTCTGGAGTAAACCAGCCCCCTATAGTGAGTACCAAAAATACCAAAAATGGACCTTGGACTTATTGTTTGGACTTTTATTTGAAATGCAATGCACAACATGTAACATTAACACATTAACACATTAACAGTAACTGACTTTTTCAATGTTTGTCTCTGCCTTTTTCCTTCTTGTCTGTATTATATAATACAAATACATAAATACATAAATACAAATACACTTCAAAAAAGAAAAGTGCTTGAAATCTACAAAATACTAATAATAAATACACACAATAGGAGTTAAAATGTTAATGGACATCCAGTCAGTTAGCTAGTCAGTAGCACCTTGGCTTTAATCTAGGGCGTAGGTTTGATTTTCACATTGGTAGGGACATAAAATTGCTCCATGGCGGCGACCTGTATGCTGATGATTTTTTAATGCAATTTCATGTCATGTGAATCTGATCACTGCTTAATAATGCATATTTAGATATCTACACAAAACACAACAATGTCTTGGTTAATGTATTCTGTAATGTTAACAGTTACATGAATATACACTTCACCACATCTGTCCGTATGTGCTTCCCAGGGTAAACTATAATAATAACAATAACAGTATACTCTGAAGGGGCTTAACTTCAGTACCAGCCTGCGGTCTGCAGTTGGGTTGGTAATAGTAATCCGAATTGATATTGATATCGGGTAAAAACATATATTATGCATGAATCAATATTTTTACTGTACCCCTAGTCACAATGCTGAATCTCACTATCAACATATATCCTTCACGATTCAATCTCGCCTGTGAGGCTCCTGTCTCTCCTCTATCTCCCCCTGTCTCTCTTCCATTTCCTTCTGTCTCTCTTCCTGCCTCTCCTCCTCCATCTCCTCCTGTCTCTCTACTACTTGTCATCTGACAAAAAATATATTGATCCAAGACATGAACAGTGGGACAATCCGAGATGCAACAGTCATAGATTTTGATTGTTGTAGCCTGAGGAAAACATACTGTATGTTTTACAATTGTGTAATTCATTAAACAACATCTGAATGTATATAGGCTAAAGAACAGCCATAATGTCAACACAAGTTAGTCAGCTTCATCATGTTAAACATAAATAAAATAAATCAACAAATATGTAAATGCTCCAAAACCATTATAATACAACTGTGTGCAAAATGTTGCACTTACACCCAATATCTATTACATGAATATGACTCAGTGTTCTTACTGGGTGTTTTTACTGGGAGCAGTGGATCTCTATTCTCCTAAGTCTCTCCTCACACACCATGGATGCTGAAGACTGTCACCGAAGGAGCTATTATTTATAGTGTTTACACTTTATTTATTCAGACTGTTTCTATCATGTCATCTTAGTACAACCATTAATGTGAACTGTGTCATCACTACATAACATCTATGATTGCTGATGGAGCATGTGAAGTGGAATTTCATGTTCTCTGGCATATAATATTGATCTAATAGTTGCCAAACTTAGCTCAGCTAGTATTAGCTCGTTAGCATCTCATTATCTAGCAAAGAGTTGCCAAGGAACGTCATTCAGTTAGCCTAACATCAAGAGGTGTTTGTTTAGCTTATTTACTGAACCAACCGACTCACCGTTCACACTCGGCGCTCCGGTGTGCAGCGCTAACGGTGACGTGTGTGTATGTGTCGTTCCCTCACGAACTGCCGTGAGTTGTACGGTGACGCGCACCCACAAAGTCAGTGGAGAGAGCGGCGCTGGGGAGGACCAATCACACGTTACCAAAATAACGGTAGAGCCAATCAATGAGCAATACGAGGTTAGAGGCGGGACGTATGGGAGACACCGACAATTGTTAACCCTTCGTGTACCATATTGAGCGGACGCCGACAGCCAGTGTTCATATTGGTAGGGACAATACAGAAGGGACTGAATATTGGTAGGGACGTGTCCCTACCGTCCCTACTCAATCCTATGCCTAGGCTATATTAACACATGCACATGACACAACAGCTAGCTTCTCTCATTCCAATTCAAACAGAGGACAGTGGTACTGACCGCCTGTAGCTAGAAAAAACGTCAGCTAACTCCTACCTGACAACATGAACAGTGGCCTACGATTAAATGCAGCAAAAATGAGGAGTGGTAATGATAATAATGTGTTGGTATTGAGTGGTAGAAGTTAAGAAATGTGCCACATATCCTGGTTTAAGCCAGGTACTTAGACCACTACTGCATATCACCCACTCTGGAAGGCAGCGCATTGCTCTGTGCAGATAGAGCACTCAGAGCCCAAGTCGGGGAAAGGTGGGAGGGATGGGGTGGATCAAATCATTTTTGAGGCAAGGGGGGTGCTGCTGTATTTTTGTTGTTAAAATATTACGTTGCAACCAAGTACTGTATGGTTTTGACACTTTTCTAGCTTGTTAAAAAGGGACATACAGGGGATACAGGGACATACAAATTTTTTTTTTTTTTTTTTTAAATCTCTCAAATTTTAGGGGTGCTGGGATTCAATTTAGGGGTGCTTCAGCACCCCCAAAAATGGGCTAGAAATGCCTATGCCTGCTAGGTAGCAAACATGGCCACATCGAAGAAGCATAAAGTGAACAGCAGGAGCACTGGAAAGATCAATTCCTTTTCACAGAATGATGCAACAGTTGCATTTGTCTCATTTGTATGGGATTATTTTTAATAACCCATATGATGTGAGAAGCAGCTGGCCCCCAGGTATTTTCACATTATCTAATCTGGCTCCTGTTCAAAAAACTTTGCATACCCCTGCCCTCGGCTTTGTCTGCCCTTTCCAGTGTCACATTTTCCCCAGTTTTGACAGCTTCTCTTTGCAGGATTTTAGAAACACAGTTTTTGAAAACATTTCAAGTATTTGGCCCCATGAGCCATTTTACACGCACAGACAGTATAATCTAGGGTAGAGTAGGCCTTGCCCTCCCTTCTTTTAAGAGCATACAGTTTACTGAGTTCAGTTCTGTGTCTTTTTCCAAAGAAACCTTGTTTCTAAAGCTGACCCAAAAAACTGCAGCTTATGAGGAAAACTGCAAATCTGAAAAAGACAATAAAAGTAGAAAACATTACACACACTCAATGACCCGCACTGCAGCAGAGAATAGACTTCAATAACTGATTACGTGACTATAAATTAATGGCATATCTCCAAGGTACATCTCCAACTTCCTTGTCCAGTGTTTATGATGAAAACTTCCAGTGAAGGCTTGTGATGCAGACTGGACTAAAGCCAATACATGTGAGGCATGCGGAAAGTTCTCTCCCCTTACCGTACCACATCTCACCAACAAGTTTCTAATTGTCTTGATGTAATATTACCCAAAACCTTGGAAAATCATCTCTTACAGCAATGTGACCTCATTACACCAACATTTTTAGATGTGCCAAGTACTGACAAACCCAACCCTATTGCAGTCACACCCACCATTAACAATAAACCTGTTGGTGCTGCTGTAGCTTCTCATCCATTATAGTTGATAGGTGAGCCACATCAGCCTACGTGTGTATAGTACAATAAATGCTTCCTTGTCCTGCCATGTCTCTGCCAGGAACCACAAACATCCCTGAATAAATATTTTACCACAAGTAAATTACCCTCCCACTATAGGAGGGCAGCTGCAGTGGAAGCCTCCCAGGATGCACTGGGGCAACAGGTGTATTAACATCACTCTCTGTTTGTGCATGTTTCTGTAACATTACTGCTATTGTTGTTTTCTACAGTGTTCCTATAGGTCATCTGTGGTTGTTTCAGCCAGTCTCAATAGTAAATGTGTTTACAGTGTCAGTGTTGTGTGTAGGTCAGGTGATGGGGAAAGGAGAGAAAGTCTGAGTAAATCTGGTGAATGGTTGGAACATTGTACTGAAAGGGCCTGAGAAACAGGGAACGTGGCTGGAGAGGAGGAGACCACATAGAATATTTGTTCAAAAGTTTCTACCAGAGAAGAAGAGCCCCTAGGCCAGGCACGTCCAAAGTCTGGTCCAGGTCCTGGGGGACTGATTTTTATACTAATACCTATCCTAAGCAGGATAAGGTTTGGGGGCCCTACTTTGCCATAAAAAGACAGTTAAGGATACACAAAACCAGATACCACATGCAATTATAAACCTTACAGTATGCATTCACTTTTTACCTCTAACAACATGATGGGTCATAGTTTACTACTAACTGTGCACACTCACTGAAACACTTACAGCTAACTAACTGCACTTGCCTTTTTTACCTTTACTATCTGTCTGAATGCTGCTTAGTGTTGAAAATGTTAAAATGGCATTAACTCTAATTGATCACTAGACGACTCCAATCCTAAAGTATTATATAAAATATCTAATGCCCATCTAACAGAAGAAAAAGAAATGCAACAAAGATTATAGTGAGATTTTATATTTATCCTCTAAATTATAATTTGTAACAAGGCATGTAAGGTGGAAAACAACTTAATGCTGAAAAGAATCCTTAAAACAAAACTTCAAACTCTAAACTATTCTCACCAGTAACAAATGAATAGGAATAATATATGCATTCAAATCCAAATAAAATGAACAAGGTAAAAACTGCAATAAATAATAAGAAAAAAAAACATTTAAGATTAAATTTTTTTTTGTGATTTTGGAGTCTATTACTTTATACCAGTATCTTAATCATTATATCTAAAAATCAGAAATGAGTTCAAATTGTTGTAAACAAAGATATTATTAATTCCCTGTTGGAAATATAGTTTATGTACCAGGAACATGTGTTGAGGTTTCCTCTGTGGATGAAAGAGTTGAATGAGTTGGAGTATTGTCATCTCCAGCTGCTGTGTGAGAATACAAATAGAACATGCATAAAATGTAGAGTAGATAAAACAGCAATTATACCAGGTAACATCCATGAACAAGAAGACAACACAGTGAAATGTAATTTTCACTTACCAATGCTTTCATCCTCTCTAGTTCCACCACCAAAATATTTTAGTATTCTCCCTCTGAAAAATATTAATTACTTAATTTATTTATTTCAATAACAATTACTGTAAACAGAGAATAATGCTAAACAAAATGATTATTATTATTTACCAATCCAGCTTTAGTTTAGTATGATTTTTTAACCCTATCATATTGTTTATATTCTGACCTTCACAGTACGGAGCAGGTAGTTTTTGACCCTTTATTATTAGACACTATCAAGAAATATGAACCACAGATATGTTGTGCATCCCCACCAACACTGCTTTTAATTTTTTCCATGAATTATATTGAAATTGAGGGATGAGGGATAACAACCTCGCTTGAATGATAGGTTTCACTATAATCATTTGAAACTCTACACTGTGTGAGTGCATTAGTCAAACAACAAAACAACAAACTGGTCTGTAACTTTCAAACAGACGCTACAAAAACACATATTGCACATACTAACCTAAACACCTATTCTGCTAAGTGAAAAGCGTTGCTTTACTGGACTCTACCTTGAGCTTGTTTGCCTCTTCAACCTTTTTTTCTTCCTCTTCTCCGCACCTGAGGGATAAGACTGCTTCGACATCATCGTAGACGGTACTGCACATGCTCTGTTCAGTGAGTGGCACCTGACCCCTGGTCTGTAGGGTCCCCGCCCTGGCACAGGTCACGTTATGTATGTTGACCGTTAATGTTAACTCAATAGAGCTCCATGTTGGCAGGAAAGTCTTGAAAGAAAATGAATGGCGCCAGTGCTGATTTCAGGTTGTCAGAGTTCACTTCCACAGAAATTGAGCGGTATATCGCAAAACTTGACCGGTTAAACATATCTGACCCTTACAATGCCCCAAGGGTGCTTTTCAGAAGAACTGAGACAACCAGAGCGGACAATGTTCCAATATTGCAGTATCCCGACATCTACAATTACTTGATCAATTTTCCCTCCTGCTAACAATGACAGAATCTAGTGATATGTTTCCCGATCCCCATGGCAAAACAATGACACATGACATATCAGCAGCCTTACATATAACTGTAATAAAATAATGTAAGTAATTTTCTTATCCCACGTTTGTTTCGCGTTGCTCATTGAGTGTGCAACATCCCTTTACTAGCTCCACAAAATCCAAGCCATAATTCAAAGGTCAAACTTGCCTTTTATGAAAATTAAACGGTTAGAAAAAGCAATAAAAGCATGTATAATAAACATTAAAGTTACTGAGCGTCGGATTCTGTACCTGATATTAAGTGATCACTACACAAGCAGAATCCGTTGCCTGTGCCTGTTTTACGGCAGTAATTCCATCTCCACCGTCTTTTGGGATCTTTCAGAATTCGAAAATGCTGTCCCCTTCACGTATGTTTAATGTTCTGACACCCCAGGGCACAACAGCTGTCCACCATGTTCACTTTTATATGAATACAGCGCGGAGAAGAGACGAGTTAGCTGTTTGCTGTCCTATGCTTGGCAGTCAGTTGAACAACGCGCTTTCCTGCCAATATGGCGTTGTTTTGATTTCGACTGTTGCATGCAGTGATTGCGTGATGTCAGCTATCGGAGCTCTATTGTCAGTGTTGCTAGTTTTTTGGATCAAACAAACACAAAGATCCTCACATGCTGCCCCATGAAGAAGCAGACTGCAGTTCATTGTAAATAAAGGGGTTGCCAGGTCTGCGCAGAGGTGTGACAGTCAGTCAGTTCAGTTTACCGTGCATCCATCTGGGGGCCCCCTAGTGGCTGCAGGGCCCTAAGCAGCGGCTTAATTCGCTTATAGGGAGGGCGGACTCTGGGTGGAACTAATGTGTTTCCATAAACAGATGGTAAACAAGCATACGAACAGTAACCAAGGAGACATTTCCTGCTAGGGAGCAAACGTGGCCACATGGAAGAAGCATAAA
Source organism: Epinephelus malabaricus (assembly GCA_037127435.1). Lineage (NCBI taxonomy): Eukaryota > Metazoa > Chordata > Actinopteri > Perciformes > Serranidae > Epinephelus > Epinephelus malabaricus. The sequence goes on from JANUFT010000003.1 coordinate 11,272,112, forward strand.
GTCAACAGCATGAGCAGTGGAAAGATGAATACGTTTTCACTGAAAGATGAAACGTTTGTGTTTGTCTCATTTGCATGGGATTATTTTTAATAATCCATATGATTAGAGAAGCAACTGGCCCGAGGTATTTTCACATTATCTAATCTGGCCCCATTCAAAGAAATTTGGATACCCCTGCCCTCGGCTTTGCCCTTTCCAGTGTCACACTTTCCCCAGTACTGACAGCTACTCTTTGCAGGATTTGAGAAACACAGTTTTTGAAAACATAGCCCACCAGGGTTGACCCCAGTAGTCTATGTGGATGTGCTCCCCTGCCTGATAGACTCCTGATCTAAGTAAAATGCACTCTGTCTCTGACATAATTTAGAGCACGCTGCTTAATGTAAGAGCAGATCTATACGAAAGACTGTTGTAGAAACTAATGCTGTGCCTCAAATTGGATATTGGAAATACATTTCGAAGTTGTGAAATGTCAGCTGACTACACCTTTGAACTATGAAACCTGGTACAGTTAATTATATATGTTTTCATTACCACTGTTGTCAGATAGATATCACTGGTTTGCATATTGGGTTGTTTCTGTAACAATTAGGTATCGCAATCGATAAGGCAAATGCTAACATTAGCTTGCTAGCTAGCTAACAGTGGCACATTTTATCATCAGGCTTTGACATTACATGTTTTGTGCAGGCCCCCAGAAAAAATGCTCACCCTTGCAGCAAATTTCTCCAGTTGCCCACTGCAGTGAAAAAAATCCCCTGTGGCCCAGAGGACACTTTCCCCGTAGGCCACCACTGTAAAAGAGATTTCTGTATTTTTGAGCCACGGTGGTTTAATATATTTAAAACTTTCCTCAAGCCGAGACAAAACATTTTTAAAAAACTGTGACGTCATCACAATGTAATGTCTACAAGCTAAGTGTGAACTTGCGGGGGCAGCAAAACCTTACTGCACAAATTCAGTGGGCTGCATACTGTGGAAGTTAACCCATAAGCTAGAAAACTTTTTGGCGTATGCTTTAGGTAAGCAACTTAGTTGGAATGAAAAGGGGCCCTCTTGGCATCTGGTATCTTATTATTAAAATGTATAGTTTTGTGATGTAAGCTATACGATCTCTGGGTGGAAGTTATGTTTGGGTGTTCATGCAAATTATTGTAAAATGTTGTCTTAACTGTAGAGGATTGTAGTATTAGATTTGTGGTCAGATGCTTGATCATTTATATAAGTATTTGCAAAATGTGGCAGCTCTCATTAACCCAGTAGATCAGCTGGTGATAGCGCCAGCCAGTATCAGGCACGGGAATCCATGTGCAAGCACATTTACTTTTAATACAATAGATAAATAAAGAAACAAATACAAAGAAGTCATGTGAGAGAACAAGCAGATACATCACTCATTTGGTGAGTGAAAGCCATTGGTCTGATGTTGGTGATAATACTGTAGGGTTAATTCAGGGTGAGTGGGACATCAGGTTGGGTGGGACAGTATAAGTAAATTGGCTGTATTTTCTCCCCTGGTCATTGAAAATAAAAACTTTTTTTGCTGAGCCTTGCTGTGAAACCACATTATCAGAGTTGCTTACACTCATTGGTGTATGAAGTCTTTATTTCGAGCATGGTCATGGATATGAAGCATGAGACAACAATGAAAAAAAGATAACAATAATAACATGATGTCACATGTGGGGGCGGGGCCAACATCAATCAGGAAGTTGACCCTGCATAACCCAAGGTGAGGAAAATGGCATAAGATTTTGATTGTTATGATCATAAGGTTATAAAAATGTTTTCGCCAAGATATTGCAGAAATATTTGCTGGAAACATGAATTTGATGCACTTCTACAATAAAATCAGAAAAAAATTGTTAAGATTATGTTTACATTTATGGAATTAGACTATTTTTATTTTGTCCCACCCACCCAAACTGTGTCTGAGTGGGACAGCACCAAAAGGCACTCTTAATGAATAAAAATGATCAATCCTGCCATAGGGAATCATTATATATGTTCCAGATTAATAGTTCCTAACCTTCTTGTGTGTGCAGACCCAAAATCTACCACACAATTGTTGATGGAGCACCTCAATTTTACTGCTAGCCCGACTACCTAGCTAGCAAAACAGTTAGCATAAACAGCAAGTGTACCCAGCCTACTAGGGATGCATGATAACAGATTATTTCCCAGGATCTAATTTGCAGATTGCCCCCAACTCTTCAAGCCTATTGTTGATGATAGGATATATAGAGGAACACACACACACACACACACACACACACACCAGCCAATACAAACTGCACGCATGCACACACAAACACACAGACACAGACACACACTCACACACACACACACACACACACACTCACACACACACACACACACACACACCTGCCAATACAATGCAACACAGTTATCAGATAATATGTGTACTAGATGCAGACGTAAAGGCTTTTCAAAGTAACAACAGTAGGGAACATTTGTTCATCAAGTGTCAACCTATACAAAGTTTAGACTTGATTTCTTTCCAAACTAATCCTGATTAATCCACTGCAGAAAGAATGGCACCAGAGAGGCAGAGAGGGAATGAGAAGGCAAGAAGAAAAGTACAGGGAGAGAACAAAAAGTTAAACAAATGTGTTGTCCCACTCACCCAAATGTCCTGTCCCACTCACCCAAATCTCACACACAAAAACAAATTTTAGTCACTTCACAAAAAAGGGTATGCCATGCATCCATGGAACATAATCAGATCTTCTTTCCTCCTCAAATGGATAGGTAACATCTTCAGCATTACAGAAATGTATCATATGTTGGGTTATTTTTTGAAATCCATAGCCAGAAATCTCACACAATGCAGAAAACCGAAAACTGCGCAGTAGCCTTGTTTGATTTGAGACGACACTGCCCTGTGCAATACGTTAGTATAGACACAGTGTAGGCAGTGTACTCCATCTAGGTGTACTCATGGCAGAAAAAAAGCAAGCTGTCCTGGGGAGGATTTGTCATTTACCACAACCCAGGGGAAAATATTGTAAAAGACTGTAAAATTCAAAAGCTCCAACTCTTATTTTCAATAACATAAAGGCAGTACCAAATAGGCTAAGTATTACCCTACAGAACTAATTATATGTTTGCTCATTTACAGACATAATCACAAACAATTACAAAACACAAACAACTTAAGCTTGCCTAACGTGTCAGAGTAACCCATCTAGATATGCAACATTCTTTCTTAAACAAAGCATGGTCTTGGCATCCAGTTCAGAACATACCAAGCATCACTGTGCCATCTGATCTGACTCAGACTCCTATAAAACGAACGGTGCATCAAGGGAGGCAGCACAGCCCTGCTGGGACTCTTCTCTCCAGCACTGCTGAGCACTGCCACTCAGCCTCTGAGGACGACTGCCAGTGTCACACCTGGAAAAGGTAAGTGAATGATGATGACAACATGACTGGGGGAAATGGTGATGGTGAACAGTAAATATATATATTGCACAGTACATTTTATAGTTTTCATGAGATATGATTGGTTAATGCCAGTGAATACAAAAAATGTTTAATTTCTCTTCCCTAGCCAATTTGAGCCCTTGTGTTGTTTATCTTTAAAATCCAATTTATATTTTAAGTGTTACAAGGTCCTAATAATATAATAGCCATGTCTCTGGACACCAACACTGATTTTAACATGGTCCCATTCCCAGCTCCTTTACTCACTGCTCACAAAAAGCCACTGTAAGGCAAGTAAGGGCACTGGCAATACACCGTCTTTTAATCTAATCTACTTTCTGTCCTTAATATTTATGAATGGTAGCATGATTTGGTCATTTTTTTTATAAATTAGAACTTACATTTACATCCATCATTGAGCAAGCCAGTATTTTGGTGTCTGTTCTGATGCAGGTGGTCATAATATCTCTTTTGTCCTTTTCAGCAGGTGTGTGTCCCGTAATGACGATGGCTCGGGGTACGCTGTTGCTCCTGCTGATGCAGACATTAACTGGATGGTCAGGTAAAATGTTTGACTTATTATCAGGTTACTCATTAAGCTCAATTTTTCTGTGCTTAAAGCTGCATCAATCAATAGTTTTACATTAACAACAGATCAAATGATTTCTTGTAATGTAAAGGGAGACGCAGGTTAGGTCAATACCACAGAAAATTACCATCCCACTCTACAACTCAACCCCATTTTACTAACATCACATTGCATATCATTACTGTACATTACTATGTGGCTCCAAATCAAACTAAAACAGTTAAGGATCCGTTCTTTTTACTGTAGCTGAAAACACACTTGCTTGCTGTTTTTTCCTTCCTTTTTTTTGATAACATAACAATCATGGTTCATTAAAAGGGTTAATAAAAAACAAAGACTTGAGTGGGGGCAGGGCAACTCAGTTAAGATTATAAAGTACAGTGGCCCATGTGTATGTCATGATTACTGTTCACAACTGCAACATCTGTTTATTCACCTCTGTTTTCATGTTGTTGTTTTGCTTATTTGTTTTTGTCAGGTTTTTTTTCTTCTAGTTGCCATTTCATATGATGGTTCACCTTATTTGCTGCCAAGACTGACTATTTTATTTATACCTAATATCTTTTAGAAATGAAAACCCCAATAAAAACATTTTAAAAAATGTTAATTGAAATCCTGCAATTCAGTGATAGCTTTTGGTTTTAGTGTGCGACACCGCCTGCTCAGTACCAAACAGTAGATAGAAAATAGTTTGCAGTGATTGGACTGCATGTTCTGCTGCCCCCAAGTAGCCAAATAAATCACTTATTGGTACTTAATAATTCCACATGCATGGGACAAATAGCGGTGAAGAAAACTCTTGTTTAAACCCTTTAACAAAATGTCTTTGAATGTCTCTACACCTTCATCTTTTTCAGTGCTGAACATCAGATCTATTAATGGAAAATAATTTTCTGACACACTGATGAAATTAATATCAACCAGTCTTTTTGTCTTCTGTCAAGGAAGCTGAGACTTTGATTTAAGTAATCTGTACCGTACTAACCCACTTCCAGATCCATAAAGCAGAACTGCGTGGAGGTTAAATTGGAAATGAGTGGGACCTAACCAGAAGATGTTAACTGTAACCTGAAACTGGTATGGGTTGATCAGATATTGCTTTATTTGTTATTTAGTAGAAAAGTATTTGCAGATTAATCTCAAGGATGGAGCCTCAGATCATTTTTGATCTCAACAGTAATAGATAGAATACAGTGTCATACCATTGTTCTGATGATCAATAATTTAAAAGACTCAATAGTCCATAAAATGTCCCTTTGGATAGAAAGCCCATTTGGATGACAGCCCGTTATTCTGAAAACAAACGCGCATTGCTACAAAGGTTCAAAAGCAGTGGGACTCACCTGAAATAAACCTAAATAACAAAACAAGTAAAAAGCTTTAGAGAGTAGGGAATTCTGTGTGGGTTTGTGTTCTACTTTGTCTTATATTTTTATACTGAAGTTTTCATTCACTGTCAGAAGGGACACTGATCATTTATAAAGGACATCATCTGATTTATCTCAACAATATATTATGTCTTTATTGTCGCAGTTTCTCAAACAACACCTGGACCCTCAGTGAGACTGGTCAACTCCAACAGCAGCTGCTCAGGCAGAGTGGAGATCTTCCACAATGGCCAGTGGGGGACGGTGTGTGACGACTTCTGGAATTTGAATGACGCTCAGGTGGTTTGTCGACAGCTGGGCTGTGGCAGGGCTGTGGAGGCACCAAGAATGGCACACTTTGGACAAGGAACTGGACAAATTTGGTTAGATGACCTTCGGTGTTCAGGCAGTGAGTCCTCTTTACAAGACTGTCCACATGGCGGATTAGGGAACCACAACTGTGGTCACTCTGAGGATGCTAGTGTCATCTGTGAAGGTAAGTGTGTTCCCACACAGTAAGCAGACTTCAGTTTGTGTTTTTCACATCTATCTAGATAGGGAACCTGATATCCTGTCACCAACTGGATACCATACAGAATTGACTTTTTTTCTTTTTTTTTTCCAAAACAAAACCAAGCTACAGTAACAAACAAGCCCAAAGATAAAATGATTAAGTATAATTACCTTGAAGAAATTTCACTTTTGCTCAATACTGGTGTGAATACAACCTGCAGTTGTCATGTGGTTGACAAAGATTTTGCTTCTCCTTCAACCAGGAATTGCTACTCCAACACCAAGTGTTGGAGTGAGACTGGTCAACTCTGACAGCCGCTGCTCTGGCAGAGTGGAGATCTTCCACAATGGCCAGTGGGGGACGGTGTGTGACGACTTCTGGAATTTGAATGACGCTCAGGTGGTTTGTCGACAGCTGGGCTGTGGCAGGGCTGTGGAGGCACCACAAATTGCACGTTTTGGACAAGGCACTGGACAAATTTGGTTGGATGACCTTCAGTGTTCAGGCAGTGAGTCCTCTTTACAAGACTGTCCACATGGCGGATTAGGGAACCACAACTGTGCTCACTCTGAGGATGCTAGTGTCATCTGTGAAGGTAAGTGTGTTCCCACACAGTAAGCAGACTTCAGGTTGTGTTTTTTTTAAAAGTTACCTTAAAGAAATTGGGCTTCTGCTCAATATTGGTGTGAATACAACCTACAGTTGTCATGTGGTTGACATAGTTTTCTTCTTCTCTTTTTCTTCAACCAGAAATTACCACAACGACCCCACTTATTCCAACAACACCAAGTGTTGGAGTGAGACTGGTCAACTCTAACAGCCACTGCTCAGGCAGAGTGGAGATCTTCCACAATGGCCGCTGGGGAACGGTGTGTGATGACAGCTGGGATGTGAATGATGCCCAGGTGGTTTGTCGACAGCTGGGCTGTGGCAGGGCTGTCTCAGCACCAACATTTGCACATTTTGGACAGGGCACTGGACCAATCTTGTTAGATGATGTCCGCTGCTTAGGGAATGAGTCATCAATACTAGACTGTGGACATTTAGGCTTTGGATCCCACAACTGTCGTCATTTTGAGGATGCAGGTGTCATCTGTGAAGGTAAATATGTACTCTATCTACACATTTCAGTCTTTACTGCTCACATATAACAGGAGCATTGAAAGAAAAACCTTTACTAGTGTTGATTAAACTAAACAAATAGTGACATAGTTACAGTGGGTATGTCAATAGTCATGATCTTGACCAACAACCTGCCTATCCAGTTCCCATGTAACCAGCTCCATCTACTACAGTTTTACTTAGTTTCATGTGATACTTTTTTTCTCTTTGTCTCTTTCTGCGTTCACCTCAAATATACATCTACTTTGAAATCATTGCATATTACAGAACCTCACATTTTCCACATCATTTCTATTATACATGATTTTGTCTTTGGTACAGTGTGATAAGTTTTCATTACAACATTACTGCTTATCACCAAGAGATATTTAAAAAAAACTGAAGATAACATGATCATCACAGTCACTGACCATGGTAGGCCACTGCCTTCGTAGAGGGACCATGTAGTCATATGTTGCTTAGTTGTGTCATTAAAACACAATTAAGTCGCGATAGTCTAATTTGAATACGGTTAAAAGACCACACCAATTTGGACATTAAACCATCACTTAGTTGGATTTTACGGGAATCAACAAAAACAGTGTCCTCATAATTCTGTACCTTTGAAAGATCAGGAATGCTCATATCCAAGTTAGACAAGTACATTAAAAGATCATCTGCATGCAACAAAACTTGGTTCAAAGAGCAAATTAGAGAGGCAATGAAGGACAACTTTGTCTGCAACCTCTTTTGAGATGGAATGGTTTGGATGAGAACCGATGGGTTACTATCTCCGCCATAGGAGCTTTTACAAAAGTCCTACACAGATACATAGATGATCTTCAAAATTAATTTATTTATAAAATACCAATACAAAGTCCCACTCAAACACTTTTTCAGCCACTATAGAAATTCTGGTTTTTAGATTAGATTATTATTTTATGCCTCAGCTGAAGAGAATAATTCATGTAGGATGCCATATTCAATGCACGTTGTTTTACAGCACAATGAGCCCAATTTACAATGCATAATATCTTTATTTTGGAACAACAGAATATAAATAGGATGTGAGGGGTGACAAAAATTAGTAAAATGTAGGTGCAATTATACATATACATTTAGGATTTTCACTAATACTATGGGTAACTCTAGAGTCTGCAGATGCCACATGGGCTCACAAGATTTTTCTCTGACTTTAATCAGAAATTCCCAGCACTACCTCACCTGCACCAACATCACCAGGCCCCCTGGTGAGACTGGTCAACTCTAACAGCAGCTGCTCTGGCAGAGTGGAGATCTTCCACAATGGCCGCTGGGGGACAGTGTGTGATGATATCTGGGGACTGAGTGACGCCCAGGTGGTTTGTCGACAGCTGGGCTGTGGCAGGGCTCAGTCAGCTCCACGAAATGCACATTTTGGACAAGGCACTGGACCAATCTGGTTAGATGACCTTCAGTGTTCAGGGAGTGAATCTTCGTTAAGAGACTGTCCACATGGCGGATTAGGAAACCACAACTGTGGTCATTATGAAGATGCTGGTGTCATCTGTGAAGGTAAGTGTGTTTCCACACAGTAAGCAGACTTCAGTTTGTGTTTTTCACATCTATCTAGATAGGGAACCTTATATCCTGTCACCAACTGGATACCATACAGAATTAACTCTTTTCTTTAAGAACAATCAGTTACATTTACAACCAAAAAAAACACAGGTTTCTGATTTGACACTTCCAGCACAATAAGAAAACATGCAATTTGCTTTTCACCGTGTCAAGACCACTTATTTCTAAATAAATAAAAGATCCCAATGATTAAACGATCAAGTAAAGTTACCTTAAAGAAACTGGGCTTCTGCTCAATATTGGTGTGAATACAACCTGCAGTTGTCATGTGGTTGACATAGTTTTTTCTTCTCCTTCAACCAGAAATTACCACAACGACCCCACTTATTCCAACAACACCAAGTGTTGGAGTGAGACTGGTCAACTCTGACAGCCACTGCTCAGGCAGAGTGGAGATCTTCCACAATGGCCAGTGGGGGACGGTGTGTGACGACTTCTGGAATTTGAATGACGCTCAGGTGGTTTGTCGACAGCTGGGCTGTGGCAGGGCTGTGCAGGCACCACAAAGTGCACGTTTTGGACAAGGCACTGGACAAATCTGGTTAGATAACCTTCAGTGTTCAGGCAGTGAGTCTTCTTTACAAGACTGTCCACATGGCGGATTAGGGAACCACAACTGTCGTCACTCTGAGGATGCTAGTGTCATCTGTGAAGGTAAGTGTGTTTCCACACAGTAAGCAGACTTCAGTTTGTGTTTTTGACATCTGTCTAGATAGGGAACCTGATATCCTGTCACCAACTGGATACCAAACAGAACTGATTCTTTTCTTTTAGAACAATCAGTTACATTTACAACCAAAACACAGGTTTTTGATTTGACACTTCCAGCACAATAAGAAAACATCCAATTTGCTTTTCACTGTGTCAAGACCACTTATTTCTAAATAAATAAAAGATCCCAATGATTAAACGATCAAGTAAAGTTACCTTAAAGAAACTGGGCTTCTGCTCAATATTGGTGTGAATACAACCTGCAGTTGTCATGTGGTTGACATAGTTTTTTCTTCTCCTTCAACCAGGAATTACCACAACGACCCCACTTATTCCAACAACACCAAGTGTTGGAGTGAGACTGGTCAACTCTACCAGCCACTGCTCAGGCAGAGTGGAGATCTTCCACAGTGGCCAGTGGGGGACGGTGTGTGACGACTGGTGGAATTTGAATGACGCTCAGGTGGTTTGCCGACAGCTGGGCTGTGGCAGGGCTGTGGAGGCACCACAAAGTGCACGTTTTGGACAAGGCACTGGACAAATTTGGTTGGATGACCTTCAGTGTTCAGGCAGTGAGTCTTCTTTACAAGACTGTCCACATGGCGGATTAGGGAACCACAACTGTGCTCACTCTGAGGATGCTAGTGTCATCTGTGAAGGTAAGTGTGTTCCCACATAGTAAGCAGACTTCAGTTGGTACTGTTCACTTATAACTACTATTGTTCATTTATAACTACATATGGCACCTTATATTCTGGCACCAACTGGATACCATACAGCTGACTTTAAACTTATTGTAATAAACAAGCCCAATGATAAAATGATGAAGTACAATTACCTTGAAGAAATTGGACTTTTGCTCAATACTGGTGTGAATACAACCTGCAGTTGTCATGTGGTTGACAGAGATTTTGCTTCTCCTTCAACCAGAAATTGCTCCTCCAACACCAAGTGTTGGAGTGAGACTGGTCAACTCTAACAGCCACTGCTCAGGCAGAGTGGAGATCTTCCACAATGGCCGCTGGGGAACGGTGTGTGATGACAGCTGGGATGTGAATGATGCCCAGGTGGTTTGTCGACAGCTGGGCTGTGGCAGGGCTGTCTCAGCACCAACATTTGCACATTTTGGACAGGGCACTGGACCAATCTTGTTAGATGATGTCCGCTGCTTAGGGAATGAGTCATCAATACTAGACTGTGGACATTTAGGCTTTGGATCCCACAACTGTCGTCATTTTGAGGATGCAGGTGTCATCTGTGAAGGTAAATATGTACTCTATCTACACATTTCAGTCTTTACTGCTCACATATAACAGGAGCATTGAAAGAAAAACCTTTACTAGTGTTTATTAAACTAAACAAATAGTGACATAGTTACAGTGGGTATGTCAATAGTCATGATCTTGACCAACAACCTGCCTATCCAGTTCCCATGTAACCAGCTCCATCTACTACAGTTTTACTTAGTTTCATGTGATACTTTTTTTCTCTTTGTCTCTTTCTGCGTTCACCTCAAATATACATCTACTTTGAAATCATTGCATATTACAGAACCTCACATTTTCCACATCATTTCTATTATACATGATTTTGTCTTTGGTACAGTGTGATAAGTTTTCATTACAACATTACTGCTTATCACCAAGAGATATTTAAAAAAAACTGAAGATAACATGATCATCACAGTCACTGACCATGGTAGGCCACTGCCTTCGTAGAGGGACCATGTAGTCATATGTTGCTTAGTTGTGTCATTAAAACACAATTAAGTCGCGATAGTCTAATTTGAATACGGTTAAAAGACCACACCAATTTGGACATTAAACCATCACTTAGTTGGATTTTACGGGAATCAACAAAAACAGTGTCCTCATAATTCTGTACCTTTGAAAGATCAGGAATGCTCATATCCAAGTTAGACAAGTACATTAAAAGATCATCTGCATGCAACAAAACTTGGTTCAAAGAGCAAATTAGAGAGGCAATGAAGGACAACTTTGTCTGCAACCTCTTTTGAGATGGAATGGTTTGGATGAGAACCGATGGGTTACTATCTCCGCCATAGGAGCTTTTACAAAAGTCCTACACAGATACATAGATGATCTTCAAAATTAATTTATTTATAAAATACCAATACAAAGTCCCACTCAAACACTTTTTCAGCCACTATAGAAATTCTGGTTTTTAGATTAGATTATTATTTTATGCCTCAGCTGAAGAGAATAATTCATGTAGGATGCCATATTCAATGCACGTTGTTTTACAGCACAATGAGCCCAATTTACAATGCATAATATCTTTATTTTGGAACAACAGAATATAAATAGGATGTGAGGGGTGACAAAAATTAGTAAAATGTAGGTGCAATTATACATATACATTTAGGATTTTCACTAATACTATGGGTAACTCTAGAGTCTGCAGATGCCACATGAGCTCACAAGATTTTTCTCTGACTTTAATCAGAAATTCCCAGCACTACCTCACCTGCACCAACATCACCAGGCCCCCTGGTGAGACTGGTCAACTCTAACAGCAGCTGCTCTGGCAGAGTGGAGATCTTCCACAATGGCCGCTGGGGGACAGTGTGTGATGATATCTGGGGACTGAGTGACGCCCAGGTGGTTTGTCGACAGCTGGGCTGTGGCAGGGCTCAGTCAGCTCCACGAAATGCACATTTTGGACAAGGCACTGGACCAATTTGGTTAGATGACCTTCAGTGTTCAGGGAGTGAATCTTCGTTAAGAGACTGTCCACATGGCGGATTAGGAAACCACAACTGTGGTCATTATGAAGATGCTGGTGTCATCTGTGAAGGTAAGTGTGTTCCCACACAGTAAGCAGACTTCAGTTGGTACTGTTCACTTATAACTAGATATGGAACCTTATATCTTGCCACTGATTGGATACCAAGTAAGTAAAGAAAGAGCGCCAAGAACTAAATGATCAAGAATAATTACAGTGAAGAAATTGGGGCTTTTAGCTCAGTACTGGTGTGAATACAACCTGCAGTTGTCATGTGTTTGACAGAGATTTTGCTTCTCCTTCAACCAGAAATTGCTACGACATCCACACCTACTCCAACATCAAGTGTTTCAGTGAGACTGGTCAACTCTAACAGCCACTGCTCAGGCAGAGTGGAGATCTTCCACAATGGCCAGTGGGGAACGGTGTGTGACGACTTCTGGAATTTGAATGACGCTCAGGTGGTTTGTCGACAGCTGGGCTGTGGCAGAGCTGTGGGGGCACCAAGAATGGCATACTTTGGACAAGGAACTGGACAAATTTGGTTAGATGACCTTCGGTGTTCAGGGAGTGAGTCTTCATTAAGAGACTGTCCACATGGCGGATTAGGGAACCACAACTGTGGTCATTTTGAGGATGCTAGTGTCATCTGTGAAGGTAAACATGCATATTTCATTTTACTTTTGGAATGTTTTGACATAATACAGTGAGATCAAAGTTTATCAGAATCTCTCAAGGTTACTCTTTTTCTTTTCTTTGGTGTTTTAGACCATCAACCTCTACTCCAGGCCTCTCAGCTCATTTGCTCCCCTTATCAGCTTGTAGTTGGGGTGCAGCTAGACAGCCTGCTGTCAGCTGGTTTGAACCCATTCTCTGGTCACCTGGCAGCCCCTTACTGTACAGGCTACAGAGTGAGTTATAACACTGTCTGGTACCAAGTGGCACGTCAGGCTGGCATCTGCGGAACTGTACTTACGGTAAAAATCGATTACTTTTTATAACTTGAGGATTTGTTTCAAATTGCTAAAATATGACTTCCCCACACAGCCGATGTAACAACTGTAAAGATGTTATTTGTAAGCTAGCTGACAACAGAAATACCAGCTGTGTGTGTGGGAGTGTGCCTGTGTTTGTGTCCACCTTAGCCTCTACCTGTCTCTTTCCTTTTCTCTGTAATCTCTGTTATGAAGCAGATTCATAGAGCTCCAGAATAAGCACTTTTTTTTTTTTTTGCTCAAGCTGAAATATTTTCAACTGGTGTAGATGTGTCTTTGGGTCAGTTCCATAGACTGTATAAAAAAGGTGGAACTAGCTTCTGGTCTGTCGTCTTGCACAGCCAGAACCATCTTGCTGGAGAAAGGTCTGGCTGGACCCATCATCATTCCACACTATGGGAAAAAACACTCTTAGTTGTTTGTATTTCTTTAAACCAATCATACTGGTCTTGGGTGACGCTAAGCACAGGATGCAGCAATGGTGCCCTTGCAGAATAGTGTTGGGGAGGGAACTTGTCTTGGTGGCGAGGCGAGCACGTGACACGGGAGTGGATTTTCAGTCCTGTCCCATCTTGTCCCAATCCCATGAAAAAGAAAAAAAAAAAAATCCTGTCCCGTCCCGTCCCAATCCCACAAGAATGGCTCCTGTCCCATCCCGCTCCCGTGTTGTGTTTCAGTTACAGTAAAAAAAAAAAAAAAAAAAAAATACAGTACATGGATCACACAATGCCTACTTTAGTTGAATATAAACCCAAATATGACAGCTAATGTTGTGTTTTGATGTTTATTGCCTAATTATTTTTACATTCACTCCACCTTGATGCTGTTAAGATTGACAAACACATTTGATTTCTGATGTGGTCAGACAACATGTCATAAGAACCAGTTCTGAGAGAGAAAAATGTAGTTAAAGTATTGCAGTAAAAGTAGTGTTTGGTTCCCCTGACTGATATCATATGACATCATTAGATTATTAATACTGAAGCATCACTGTTAGAGCAGCATGTTACTGTTGTAACTGCTGGAGGTGGAGCTAGTTTCAACTACTTTATAAAAACTTGACTACTGTTATTATGATTAGGCCTGTCACATAACAAATTTTGCTGGGCGATTAATTGCGTCAGAAATTATTGTGATAAGCAATAATGTTGCATAATGTTGTGCTTTTAAGACCATTTTTATGATTGTTGTAATTTTGCTGTTTTTAGACCATTTTTTAAACTTAAATAATGATAATAAAGGCATAATGATGCAAGTACACCCTTTTAAAGAGAAATAAACATTTATTTAACAAGAATATTTAGGAATGCAAAAAAGAAAATTTAAATATCCGAAATAGCATGTAAAAATATCGAAATATATAAATAAAAACAAAAAAATAGACTCAGTCTCTCACTCTCAGGTGTGCAGTTAAGCACGGCTCGTCCAAATTACTGGGCTCCCCTCTGTCATTTGGTTTAAATCCAAAACACTCCCACACAGGGGCTGTGGCATTTGGTTTAGGAACAAGTTCCCTGTCTTTCTCTTACGCTCAACTCTCTGTTTTCTTCTCTGCCTCGTCTCCCCCTCATGAAGATTGCTCTGTCTGTGTGTGTAGCCCATAGCCCCGCCTCCCCCACAGAGACAAAGACACTCAATGACAAGAGGTTTCCCTCCGTTCATTACGCTAATGAAGCAACTCACCTGGCTGCCAGACGATGCACGGCAGTGAACGCGCTTGTCGTCCAGTCGCTTTGGTGGAGAGAGACAAGGAAAACAAACACGCATGAATATGGCAATTAATCCCTTTTAATTTACCATGCAATTAACCGACTTATCACATATCGCGACAGGCCTAATTATGATTCCCAGTCCCGCCTGCTCCCTTTGACTTTTTTTCCCATCCCGTCACAATCACGTGACAAATAGTGAAATGATTCCTATCCCATGGGAATCCTACAGGAATCATGTGACCCGTGGGACTCCCGAAAAATGTCAGCCTCTAGTGAGCACTGGCATTAAATGGCTAAGTACCCACAAAAGCAAACACCACATAAAACATTAAAAGATGTTTTAGCGTGTAGATTGCTAGCTTGGAGGTTGTTGTAGTTGTTTCACAAACAAAGCTAAAATGAATAGATCTGGTTAAGTGTGACTAGTTTTATGTAGCAACAAGGATTCTTAAAACGGTAAGACACAGGAAGAGTGTTACCATCTGAGATAGGCGGCCAGTGACAGGCTTGTTCCGATAGTCGACATCCTTTGAGCCAGACAATTGAGTCTGAAAGTGAAGCCAATGCAGAAGTTCCCTAAACCTGTCTTCTTTCTAAAGGCCAACAGGGGGCGACTTCACTGGGTGCAAAAAAGAATTATTATTATTAATTACTTTTGATTCAGTTAACATTTTCCTAATAAATGTATCATCTCAAACGTTAAGTTTCAAGGAGTTTCAAGTCTTCTTCAATACAGCATGGTGTTCATTTTGGAAATTGGAAATGTATTATGATATTGATTGATATTGATTAACTATGGTCCCATTTAGAGTACAAGATGATAAAGCATGGTATGCTTTATGGCAAGGCTACCTTGTGATTGCCAAGTTGCTATCGTGGCAACCTGTAAATCAGGACAGAGGCGTAGCAGCTTCAGAACAGTAGTTGGCTAACCAATGGGTGACACTACGATGGTTACATCCACTCCTGTTGTACAGTCTATGGTCAATTTGCAGAATATTTTAGATCTCATAGCATTTTTCCTCTCAGTTTGTCTGCTATCATGCAGCGTCTGCAATTTGCTTCTTCTATGAGCACACAGTAAGTGTTACGCACAAACACATTTATTGCCCCTGACTCATTACAGTTATATGTATATACAGTAAACTGTTCTATTTCCCAACAGTGAGGTCAGAGGTTAGGGTGGGCTATAAAGTAACTCAGCAGATAAATTAGGGTGATTTTGATCAGTCATCAAGAAGTGTCAGCTATAATATGACGTAACCCAATTGTCTTTTCCTAACACAAACACGGATAAATGTTGTGACAGTAAAAGCGTAAGATTTTTTTTTTTTTTTAACCATAAAATCTGTCCTGAAGGCTTTAAGTCAAGATCCTCCAGATGTTTCTCCAACCTCCTAGTCGCATGCAGGTTTAACGCAATATTACTGATTGATTATGCAGCTGACAGTTCATCCATTTATCTTTCTTCTTTCAGACCAACACCACCCATGCCATCTACTTCAACAGCTTGTATTTCTACCCTCCAAGTAACGGGCCCATGGTTCTGCCTGAGATTATTCCATTCACCTGTGCCTATCCCTTAGACACCAAAACTAGCCTAAACACTCAAATCAGACCACACCTGTGAGTTTGCTATTTCATTCCTTGACTATAACAACATGTTTAATAGATGTACATCACTGGAGGGGTGAAACACATCTCTGATTGTCTTTCTTTCTTAACAGTCCTGGGTATGGCCTCATGGGGTCAGGTTCCAGAGCCAGAGCCTACATGAATCTTTTCCGCGACTCCAACTTTTCAAACAGCTACCCAGGGGGCCAGGTCAGCCTGCCAGTGGGCTCTGCACTGCATGTGCAAGCATATGTGTTTGAGAATGATCCAAGCTTTGCAGTTGTTCTGCAGGACTGCTATACCACTAACTCCTCAAACCCTGAAGACCCCGTGCGATACTATCTCATCCATTCTGGGTATGTGTCTCTCCAGATTTAGATGGACTGGAACAGAAACTATAAAATCTATGGTGATGTGTAATGTCTTAATGACTGTTGATATCTCTGCCAGGTGTCCTACTGACTCTCGTCGTGTGTCGGTGGTCGAGAACGGCCTGTCCCTCCGTGCTCGTTTCTCTGCCCTGCTCTTCCCTCTCCAGGGTAGAGACCAAGACATCTTCTTACACTGCAGTGTACGCCTGTGTGACAAGAGGAGCCAGAGCTGTGCTCCAGTAAGTCAGACATCAATCCTCTCACTCAGTCGAAATAATCAATCTGCAGTCAGTGCTTTATACCCAAACACTGGGTTTAAGTCTCTGATCATTCTCCCTCCTCTTATTTCACAGTTTTGCACACGACGGACATATCGTTCTGTTGATGACCTGTTCAAATTTGTCACCGTTGGACCAATCACCTGTGAGTACAAAATACAATCTGGTATCTGAGCTGATGTCTCAACACTGTGAACTGTATCGAAGTTTTAACCATGTTTTCTTCTCCTTTCATTCTGATCTTTAGGGACGGACTGACATCTTAATGGAGTGAGCTGACACTGACAAGTGATTATTTTGATTTTCTTTTTCCTTGTATTGTATGACTTTAATCATTCTTTAGTATAATCTCTCATATTTTACCTTTGTACTTTTGTGTAATAAAATAACAGTAATGAATATATGATTAATACAAATGATCAAATACATTTAAGTGCCTATGTACAATTATGATTGTTCTAAATAAATCATTTTTTGTTTCATATTCAGTCAGTGACATTGAGAAAATAAAAAGTCTTAATAAGTAATAAAAATGTATAAAGAAATTATATATGTGTGTGTGTATATATGTGTGTGTGTGTGTATGTGTGTGTGTATCAGGGGATTTGTGACAAACATATTATGAGGATACAGTGACAGCAATAGTGATTCATTTTTGTTGCCTGTTTAGCCCTCTCATGCCATCCAGAATTCCCTCTTTCTCTCTCTCTACCACAAATGAAGCATTCTTCCTTGTATTTGACAGGTTGTGGCATTTAAAAAAAATCGGGATTTTGGAGCACTGCTATTTGGCTCAGTGAAGGGTCCTGCTTCGGATGAAGTGCCTTCTTGGTTAGCAAATTTATTTATTCTTTGATCAACACTTTTGCAATCTGTGAACTTGGCACGACATTTTGTGTGCCACACAGGCTTCCTTTCCAAGGAGGTACATCGAGGTTCAAGCTCATTTCAAGTCTGAATGAGACATCATCCTTTCTGTTGGTTACTGCATATAGGAGTGCAGACCAGCTTTGATCTGTAAGTTTCTGATTAAGGACCAGCATTACTGTCTGTCTTCTAATATATGTAGGAGAAATACCTAGAATATTTGCACTCGTAATAAAGTTTGGGGCACCACCCTCCTAATGAGGGAAGCGACTATCAAATTAATAACTCCATAACCAATTATTAATTCGTCAACACGCTTATCAATGATGAATCAATCTCAATATCTGGGTTATGAATTCTCCACACAGTGATCTTAGTTCCTGCTCAAAAGAGATATACACAGACAACGACTTGGCGATAAATGAAGATTTATTTACGCTAAATGTATAAAAAATGAGTAAATGAATGAGGATGTTATGAAATAACACAAAATCAACAGTATGTACCAATGGATTAAAACAAGAAGTAACACTCTTGTAAGTTATGTAGTGTGGCGATAGTGAGAGAGTATGTGACTATAGATAAATTGGGAACGCATGGATGCGCAAAACCATTTACCTAAGGAAACCTAAACTCAGATTAAGATAATTAAATGTCCTATTTGACATCAACTCTTACCACTGCCCAGCGGCTTCACCCGTGAGGGAAATTCTTTGCCTCCTTTCTTAGCAGCGAATCATGCGACGTTTCTCTTGAGGGCACCAGACTATTGCTTTGCGACTCCCGGCTTCACTTCACGGCCTTCCAGCGGGGTGATACAAACGATACAAATGCAGCAGTGAGGGACAGTGGAGCCTGGTGGCGGGGTCCTCTAGGTGGTCCTCACATGTCGGTGATATTAGGCTGCAGGTTGGTTTGGCAAAAGTGTCCCTTTGACAAGTGGTTGGCAGTCGCTGGATCTGATGAATCTTTGGGGGGAGTTGTAGGTCGAAAAGTTTATCTACTCAGCTGTGGCTACTCGCTTATGATAAAGTTGAAAACAATCTCGTCGGCCGTTCGATTATTATCAAAGTTATTATCAACGCGTAGAAAAAATGTTGCAAACAGCTAGCTTCGTCACTTCAGGTATAATGTTACTGAAGGCACTGGAAACAAATAAAACCTGGATAAGTACAACTTAAAAGTTTAAAATAACTTCAATAGTGAGCAAGAAAGAGTTACGCGGGAACCAAGTTTAAGAGCGTAGCGGGTTCAAAAAGAAAAAAAAATAAAGAAGAAAGTAAGTAAAAAAAGAAAGAGAGTGAGAGAAGTGACAGGAAAGAGAAAGAGTCAAAAGAGTAAAGAGATGCGCCGAGCTCACTTGTTTTATCTCATCCTTGACGGGGAGTGTCCGAAGTGGGGCAGGCTTCTTAGTCTGGACATTACTTTATTTCAGAGGAAATTTAATGAACTTTTAATGAAACTTTAATTTGTTAAATAATATACTTTAGCAGGTTAAGCGCGATAGACACATACTCTTCCCATTATGGTCAAAATCGGCTCATAACATCAAGTTTAATTTAATATGATTATTATACCGCATATCAGCGGAACACAAGTATAACTGTTTGATATACACACACTCTAGACTAACCTACAGTTGCAATAAAACAAAATGAGAAGGCACATATTCATGAAAAGAAGTTGATTAATCAATCCAACTATATTTTAACTCTAAATATAATATAGGATTCCTTAAGGGAACCCTCCTTAATTGTTGTCACAAGATGGCAGTATGGCTCCATGTTAAATGTAGTCTCACAGACGCCGATGATGTCAGCACGCTGACTGACTCTGTTGTCTGTGGACATTCCCATAGTAAAGTTGTAAAAGAACTAGCGCTGGCTCCCAGCGGCTGTGATGTGATTGGATCCAAATCTGTGTACTTCCGTACTTCCTCGACCAACGGCTGATTAGCTTTGCCTTACACCTGCCTACACCGGAATTGCTGTTCCCTGAATTGTTGTCCGTAGTACAACAGAAAAGGAAGTGTTCAGTGCATCGCAAGAAGAGATTAAAATGATCTAATTTGATTCAGCTATATTGCAGAGCTGCAATGTCTCTGTTACATGTAACACATGTGCCGCACCTATGGCAACGCCGTCACGTGGTCTGGATATCCCCGCCCATTTCTATTACAAAACGAAAGACGACGAACGAAAGAGTCCCATTATGAAGTAAGGGAGGCTGGTCACGCGACACTGTTAAATGAGGGATTAAAAACAGGAAACTCACAATTTACTGATATTTTGACCTTCAAGATTAAGAAAAATATCATTCAGCTAACAAATACGGATTATGCACATTTACAATGTTAAAACATGGATAAAATGTATAATTTTACTTCCACGAGACATTTCAAGTCTGTTACAACAGAAACACTTGGTAAGAGAGGGGAAGATGTGATTTCCCGGGGTGACAAGAAGGGACAGGATGTAGTAGAAGCATTGTCCTACGAAGTTGTGTTGCCCCAAGCTGAATTCTTCTAAGACGTTAATGACACCCGGGACGAAGAGGAGTCTCAAGTGACCTTTTGATCTCTTCTTGGCATAAGGATTGTTGAAATGAGCATTTGTCAAGACTGGA